>VWZX01004918.1:956522-1065454 GCA_013399015.1 Galbula dea | reverse complement strand
CTTTTTACCTTTCATTCCATGCAGGCTGAATCTTTATGAGATGCATAAATAGTGGAAGAATTATGCAGAAGGCTTTATTATGAACCTAGAAATCATTTCAGTGACATTAATGGGAAAGTCTGTCTTTGGGAGAGCTCCACATTTCTGGATGCCATTTCCTTTTCTCAAGGTCCCCTAACACAATAAACCAGGGCAAGATGGGAATTGCTTCACCTCTCTCATGCTTCAGAGACGTGTATTTGGGATGGGTTGCCACAAGGCTACATTTTTTTTTTAAACACCAGCAGTTAGTCTTCTGGCTTCTGTTTTATTTAACAATTTGCTAAACCTATTGGTACAGATGGAGTTATTTTAATCAGGGGTGACCACATTGTTCCCTAAAGGTGCCCTCCCCATAGCTGTGCAAGCACATACATAGACACGAAGACATAGAATTAGCTATTTAAATAAAGTGTTTTCTCATTCCTTCCTTAGGCATAAAACCTGTCAGCTGTAACTGAGACAAAGGGCAGACAGCTCTTGCTGCTGCCTCATTGCTTCTTAGCTTCTGGCACTGGGAGGCTTGGATGGCTAGGTCAGGTGTTTGGTCCTCTCTACGTGGATTCTCACACTCCAGGTGAGCACACAGTTGTGACTGACAAGATAAATGCTCTCTGCTCAGGATCCCCATCCCTGTCTATCGCCTGGAGAATGATAGCATGCACCACCTGCTTTAAATAGGAGGCTTGGGATGCATTGATACAGCCAAAAGGTAGAGCTCCCAGGCATAAATTACTTCCTTATTGCTCATATTCCTAAAGCACTCTGCCCTTTAGGTCACTTGGCTCTTTCCAGCTGTCGCGTGTTGCACACACAGATGATCATGGACCTAATAGCAAGTGATGGCAGTGCTAAATCATTTGACACTTTCAGCTGTCTACAGGTGTCCATGAATCATCTGGCCTTTGGAGAATTTCTGTTCCAAGGCTGAATTAAACCAAGCTATACAGAGCTGAATGACAACCAAAAAAGCATTAGATACTCACTGGATCAAACACCCTCACCAGAAATGGGATAAATCCTGAGCAAGGTCTTTGCTCTGCCAGCGATCAGAGGTTTGGCTCTGAGTCTCCTGTACAACAGACTTGGCTTCTCTGAAATTGAGACCAACCCCCCCCCATTTCCCACTTATGTCTCCCTAGGTTAAAAGGGACATCAGAAACTTTGAGAAGAGCACTTCCAGAAGGCAGAAAAAGTCCTGAATAGGGCTGTAAAGAGGGGGAAAAGAGGCAGCAATTTAAATAATAGTATAGTGCAGGGTTGAAGAGCTCTACAGTGGTGTGCAGAGAAGCAGAGGTGTCCAAGATTTGATTTAATATTTGTATCACACAGAATCACAGAATCATTAAGGTTGGAAAAAACCTCTAAGATCATCAAGTCCAAGTGTCAACTTATCACCACCATGCCACTAAACCATGTCCTGAAGTATCACATCTGTATGTTCTTTAAACCCCTCCAGGGCTGGTGACTCCAGCACTGCCCTGCGCAGCCTGGGCCAATGCCTAACAATTCTCTCAGGGAAGAAATTTCTCCTGATATCCAACCTAAACCTTCCCTGGTGCAACATGAAGCCATTTGCTCTTGTCTTCTCACTGGTAACCCAGGAGAAGAGATTGAGTCCTACCTCATTACAATCTCCTTTCAAGCAATTACAGAGAGAGCTGTCTCCCCTGAGCCTTCTTTGTTTCAGACTAACCAACCCCAATTCCCTCAGCTTTTTCTTGTAAGACTTATTCTCCAGACCCCTCAGCAGCCTTGTTGTCCTTCTCTGGACATTGTCCAATGCCTCTGTGGGATCTAAGGAAGTTTTATGCTGCCACAATGATACTAGAGAAGCTGTTCACTGGCAGATACTGGGTATGTTCTACCCAGCTCCCAGATCAAAGCTATTAGGCAGCTCATGGGCTCAGAGTACAGGCAGTGCTAGCAGGTGGAACCTCTCTGTATGGAGATTTACACTCTACAAAGCCATGTCCATGGACTGCAGCACAGCAAAGGAAAACTAAGGCCCTTGCTCTGCTACAAATGGCTTGTGCAGGATTGTGGGTGTATTCAATTCAGCATGACAAGGACTATTTACCCAAATTATTTTTTGTTCCTTTTTTTATAAGGTTGTGTCTTGTTTTCCCTCAAAAGGTCATGTTTCTTACTCTCATTTGTAACTTGCTAGGGGCAAGTAAAGAATAACAAATACACAGAAAGCAAAGGCCTAGCAGGATAATTCATTTTAAACTTAAACTGCTCATGGCATCTGCTGCTTGTATCAACTTCTACAAATGGGGCAGGCATAGGGAAATGGTTTCCAAGAAGCAAGTCATATTGTATTCCCAAGTAGCAAAAGTCATATGGTATATTCAGAAAGCACTGATTCACTTAGAGAAGTTTGCAGTCAGTAAATAAAAGCATTAGATATGGGAATCAGCACATTTTGTAGCATAAACATGCTGCAGAGAAGAATATAGCCAGTGTTAATGTGCTTGCTGTTACCCATTCCCATCATTGGGATGAAAGCACAGTGTAATTAGAAAATTGATCTCTGGAAACAATGATTAATAAAATGACAAAACTCTTGAAGGTAATGCCATGTTGTCAGGTATCATTCTCCACTTAATTTTGGCTGGGTTGTTTGTAAGCAGCTACAAATAACTAAAAATCAAGCTGAGGTCTATAGACTTGATTCTGGTTCCACTCAGATCAGTGTAAGTCTAGAGTAAGTCAACTAAGTTTCTAAGGACTGAGACCACTAGAACAAGGAAGATGTATGGAGTCAGTCAGTGCTGCTTGTGTTCTGCAGAACCTTAAATAAGAACAAAAAGACTCTTCTGAATCTTACAGAATCACAGAATCATTGAGGTTGGAAGAGACCTGTAAGATCATCAACTCCAACCACCAACATGCCACTAAACCATGTCCTGAAGTATCACATCTGTATGTTCTTTAAACTCCTCCAGGGCTGGTGACTCCAGCACAGCCCTGGGCAGCCTGGGCCAATGCCTAACAGCTCTTTCTGGGAAATTTTTCCTAATACCTAATCTAAACCTCTCCTGGTGCAATTGTATTGGCAGAAACAGATAGAGAAGACATGACATTTTATCCTCTGTGTACAAAAGCTTTTTTGTTGTTGCTTTTTGGGTTTTTTTAGGAGACATGAGATAGTACCTGAACTGTCACATTTTAGGGGGAAGACAGTTGTGATATGATAGCACTTACTGTTTGGGGGTTTGAGTTTTTTCAGTTTTCTTTTAGATACTATTCATTTTAGTGCAACTCTATTAGCTCCTAGTACTGGTCAGCACTGACATCTTCATGCAATGCAGTAGTACAAGACAATGCAATTTAACACAACAAGCACAGCAGTATTTTGTAGGGACTCAACTAGCTCTATTTGTTAATGTTAAGAGCAGAAAAGAACATTACATTACACAGCCTGATCTGCTGAACAACAACAACAAAACCTCTAAATGAAATAGATTAGAATTTGATCCTTAACATTTACAACAAATACCAGGCAGGTAGCTAAGAATGAGGAAACAGAGAATGGACTCACCAGTGTCCATCTGTAACCATCCAGGTGTTGAGTTCTGGTTTCTTCCCAGCTCTGGTTATATCTATCCAGTCCTACATTTAAGGGGGGGAGTGGAGGGAATACAAAATTACAATAAAATTAAAACACACTCCTAAGGGTCTGTAGACAACTGACTGAATCACAAGATTCACTAACTATCTGAATTCAAAACCAAAATGCCATGAACACACTGAGACTGCAGCAGAAAATGTTTTCTTCCTCATTAATTCACACAGACCAAAATTCTCTGGGGAAGGAATTTGGAAGGCTCCTAGTGTCCACTCGTAAAGTCAACTCTCAGTATTGAATTATCCTACTCCTAAGGAGTACCTTCTTTGTTTCTTCTCCTTTCTTGTGCCTGGAAAGTTCTCTCTTATTCTGAAATTGAATTACTTCGTCTTCCAGCTACTGAACTGGGATACACCAGGTACCAGTTGCTGTGATATCATTTTCCATCTTTCAGGGCTGATTTTCAGCCATGAAGTCCCCTTCTAATGCTGTCATTGAAGAGATTTATGCATGCAAAGTGTTCAAAAGCCTATGATAAACTGCTGCAGTCAGTGAATCTGTTCCAGTTTCTCTTTATCATATTACACAAGCCTCTTAAAAGGCTAACAAAGAGTTAAGTCTCTGTACATGCTAATTGAGCATGCAGAAACCTTTGCTTTCACCATTGTTGAATCCTTCCATTGACTTCACTCCAGAAGTTTCACATCCTCTTTCAATCTCTCTTGGACATTTTTTGCTATATCACCTGTACCCTATTTTGAGAAAGTCTGCAGATCACAAGAGAGTATTACTGCCTAGCATCCCAATAAAAACAGGAGAGTATCAGGCCCCAGTTTTTAGGTCAAGTTACTAAAGACCTCTGTGTCTTGCACTGCTATATATCCATTAACTGTGCTATCTGTAAACAAAGTAGATTTTAATTCAGCTAGCATGTCTGATACATGTCACATAAGGCAAATTTTCTCGGTTTTTAATTGTAACACAGTTTTAGCAGTAAATTAGCATAAACTCAGGGGTGGTGTGTAAAATAGACTTCTAAGAGTTACAAAAAACCTCCAACCCAAAAAGGAGAAGATCCTCCCAACACATTAATGTTTCCATTAAGTAATATCTCTCTAAAATATAATTCCTGAACATTTCTAATTCCTAGCTTAAAGGAATGGTGCTGGTTGAGGTTTGTGAAAGAACCATGAAGGAAAGAAGAGAGCAGACTGGTGTTTGACTGCAGATAGCTGTGACCACCCCCACCACTATCAGCAGAGATAGGACTGAACTGTCTCTCCCTCTGCCACAGAATCACAGAATGTTAGGAGCTGGAAGGGACCTGGAAAGATCATCTAGTCCAACCCCCTGCCAGAGCAGGATTCCCTAGACCAGGTCACACAGAAACGTGTCCAGACAGGTCTTGAATATCTGTCATATGGGGTGTGTTCATCCCCTGGCTGTGATCTAGTACCAGACAACTTCTGGCTACTGCTGCCCCAGCTACAGCTATTTCTACATGTTTAGCACTTAACATCTATCATCTCCCACTTGCCCTTTGATATTTCACTTATTGCATTGCCTTCCTGTAAGGGATCAACACAAAAGTCACATGCTTGCAAGCACAGGAATTGCTTACAGAGACTTCACAGCAAATGCAAAAATTTTCACATCATCTAAGACAGGTTCTTCCAAATGGTAAATAATAACCATTTGCTCCAGTCTTCTCCAGAAACATATCTTTTATAGCTAGAAAAACAGAATGATATGGTCTAAAATGTCTTCTCTTCTGCTTAAAGGCTGACAGCTCTCTCTGATGGTAGCTCTGGATGTAGAAAGCTCAGGATAGCAGAAGCATTAAAAATAAATGTAAGATGCTTCATGAATGTTATAACACACTGAACCTTCAGAATAAATTATTTAAACCAGAGGTTGGATGTGTCATAATAGCATCCACCCAGTCTCTAAGAAATGTAAAGGAAATGGGACAGAAAACCACAGAGAGTAACAGAAAGAAGCTGCCAGCTGTGGCTGGAAGGAGGAAAAATGACATAATGCTTAACTAAAATTATTAAAAGAGAGCAAAAAGATAATCAATTCAACTGAGTTTTGGGGTTTTTTCTCCCTTAATAGTCTATAACAAGAACACAAAGACCAGAGGACACTTTGGAGTATTTGTTCACGTGATCTTTAAGGTCCCTTGGAATAGATGATCTCCAGAGGCCCCTTCCAACCCCTGCCAAGACAACTTGGCAGAAATACTGCATATTATAAGCAAAGTTTTAGAAAGATGCTTGCCAGACCCTGAAATGTTGTAACCCCTTTGCTTCAGAGAGCATCATGATGAGACTGCAGAGGGCACCTCCTGCATCACCCTGAGAGTGGTCCACACTGCATCTATGGACTTCATCTTTTCTGTGATGCTAACAGCACTGCTCCACAGCTGCAGCTGAGCTGGGTAGGATGAGCACAGCCAGGTACACCCTTAGGTTTGTGTCTCAGTCATAAACCATTCCACAAAAGGGAATTGTCCATGCAGTATCTTCAGGGCCATCTGTAGGCTATACATCACGCTTGGTGAAAGCCCCTGAACTCAGTAACTCCCACTTTATTGTCCAAGACTGTCATCTAAATATAACAGAGCACAAACTAATCATGTTTACTGCTGTCATGAGACTGAGCATGGGAGGGTAGGATGAAGCTGAGGGGCATGCTAACTTCCAATAAAGAACCTGCAACACTATCTCAGAGTGCATTTCAGAACAGGCAACAAAGAGGTTGCTCTTGCACTGTGGGTTGCTTTGTAGGCTTCAAAGGCACAAATAACTACTTTGGATTTTTCAGAGACCACTTTTGAAATGCACATATACCCTAGAGAGTGGGGTAATTAAACAAACACTGTCCTTTCTCACTGTAAATAGGTAGGGAGCCCCATGGTATCACAGAAGCTATGTATACAGAAACTGCTAATAGTTTCAGCTGAGATCAGATGCACATTTAGCAAAGCATGAAGTGTAAAAACTGATCTATAAAATTAATTCTACAGCCAAACAAACTATTCAAACTTACACTGCAAACATATTTGCATAAAAAAGTCAGGGAGGGGAATCTTCCTTTTGTCATTGGAAAGAAAATGCCATTGTGGAATGCTTAGATACAATTCTCTGATAAACCCCACTGTGGTTCTGAGCAATTCCACTCACATCAAAACTGTAATGGTACAAAAAGCATGAAAAATGTGAGGACAACTGTAACCAATACCACAACCAGAATAACAGGGTGAACAATGGGCAAACTGAGGTAGAGCTTTAGCTGGTGTAAAGCAACTTGCACATTCCAATTTAGTAAGGTTAACTTACACTAGCTGTGGATGCTGGTTCATTGTCAGCAAATCCTGTTGTCTAACATGCATTAAAAAACCTGTTAGGAGCATGGGAAGAAATGCAGAAGTAGCTATAATGACTAATTTGATTAAAATATCTCAATTAATTTACATCTTAAAAGTAATATAGTGTACCCTATAAATGGACAACGTTAAAGGGGTTTTTTTTAAAAGCCATTAAAATCCCAGTAACTATTCAGCAAATTAAAGGCTCTGGCAATGACTCATCATTTAATTACAATTAAAACCTAATTGTATGTCTAAATAAATAATGTCAGACTTTTATTCATGATAGTGGGGAAAATAAGGTTGAACAGCTTATGTTAGAGACACTCTTGTCCTTTGGCTAATGTGGAGGATTACACTACATAATAATTTTTTACCAACGGCAACACTTCTGCTGAAACATTAAAGACAAAGATCAAAATGATCAGGTTGCAGCACAGAAACTGGAGCAATGGCATTAATAAAATCAGAGAGGCCAGCCATCTTGTGCACCACAGGGAAATCCAGTTTGGCACAGTTGGTGTTTGGAGGCACATATGTGACACAATTAGTCTAACAAAATAAGTTTCTCCTTGCTGAAGCATTTACTCCAAATTGAGTCATTAATCTCATTTATAAACCAAGCACAATGGCTAGCAGGCTTCAATTGGCCAAGGAGATTTCTTCTTCTCATTAGTGTGTGAATAGCTCAATCTTGTTCACTTTAAATATGGGTACCTTAAGGATATGGAAATTGTTAGAGAGCATCCAGAGGAGGCCTACAAAGATGGTGAAGGATCTGGAGGGGAAGCCTTATGAGGAATGGTTGAAATCACTTGGTCTGTTCTGCCTAGAGAAGAGGAGACTGAGGGGAGACCTCATTGCAGTTTAGAACTTCCTCACCAGAGATGAAGGAGGGGCAGGTGCTGATCTCTCCTCTCTGGTGACCAGTGACAGGACCCAGGGGAATGGCATGAAGCTGTGCCAGGGGAGGGTCAGGTTAGATATGGGGAAAAGATTCTTCACCCAGAGAGTGGTGGAGCATTGGAATAGGGTCCCCAGTGATGCAGTCATGGCACCAACTCCATGAGAGTTCAAGAAGCATTTGGACAATGCTTTTAGACACGTGGTATGACTTTGGGGTTGTCCTGTACATAAACAGGAGTTGGACTTGAAGACCTTTGTGGGTCCCTTCCAACTCAGAATTTTCTATGATTCTATGAACTTTAAATATAAATACTTCAGTTCTGAGACCCTGCAAGAACTGTTATTATATTTATATGAACAATTTAAAGTTCCAACATGCTGGCAATGCTGTGGGCTAGCACCTACCCAAACTAAACTGTAGCCATAGCAGCAGGCATGTTACAGTCATCATGTTAAAGACTACTCAAAGCTCAAAGGGATTTGGGACACATGCATATGTATAAAATTTGATATCTAGAACTTACAGTGCCTTGTCCTAGATTAGTTTGTTATTTACATATGAAAATAAAAAGTTTAGGGATTTTTTTCACATCAGATACCTGTGCTCTGCTCTTCTCTGAAGAACGGACCAATAGCATCAGCTTAAATGAGGGAACCTGCTTCTCATATGAAACCCTTTTGGATAAGGTGTAAGACTTTTGGGGCAAAGATTGTCAGAGGCAAAATGCTTGCTGTTACAGCATAATGAGATGATCTAGTTCTGTGAAGCCTGCAGAGAGTTCTATGCTTAACAAGTCATAGTAAACAATTAATCAAATAGTCCATGTTCTTTCTGAGAGTTTAAGAACATTAGCATTTTGAATACTAGCATTACAAAATTTCATCAGTCTCTGCACTTCCTTGATCCCACTCAAGTTGAAAATGCTGTTACTTTTCATGCTACTTCTACCCCAGGATTAAGCCAAAAAGGTGATGAGCCTCAGAGAACAGGATCATATCTCACTTACTTTTGCAGACCAGTAAGCCCCAGAAGACTTGGCTGAAGTCTGGATCCAGAACTTTTTAAATAATCCTCTGATTTTAGAAGCAATAGTGGGTGGCATCTGAGAGCAGGATTACATTTCTTTAGAGAGGTTTTGTACCTTTTTTTTTTGTGACAGAAAGCAGGGCTTTCTCAGCTGCTCTTTCACCTGGTACTACTTAACCCTCTTCTGGCAATCCTCCTGCAGTCTTGAAAAAAGGAGGAGAGTAACAACATCAATCCACTGCCAAATGTACTGGCAGGAGTTAAGGTACAGGACTCATTAGAGACCATGAATATTTATCATTGTAATCCACTGTGGGACATGCTTTCTGCTTGCACCTTCATTGCATTTCTAGGCAATATATAAATTTTTGTTGCTGTTGCTCAGAGTAAATACAGGAAGTTGGAACTATTAACAATTAGAAGACTTGCTGCTGTTTGTGAAATATTAGCTGACCTACTTCATTGCAGTTTTAATTAGGTATTACTCCCATGCTGTTCTCAGCCCTGTGGGGATCATACAGTTGGCACTGATCTAAGTGTTCTTACAGTAGAGTGATTCACCAGGAAAGAGGTTGGTTGGAAATACATTATTCAAGGTAGAGGAGCACAACAGTGCACTGTTGCATTACCTGGTCCATCCCTGCCTGCTGGCTCCCATAGCAGGAATTAACAGGACAGGGCTACAGGTGTCCAAAAGGGAGACACAGCTTATGCATCCACCTGAGATCAGCCCTGAATTCATCCTGGCTATAGTCTTACTCCAAAAGAACTCTGCTGTACTGAAAGCACTGAAAGCCTAGGATTGTGCCCAGGGATTCAGCTACTACAGACTGAAGTGTACTGTGTTGACAACCTACAAGTCCATCATAACAGTTGTCAAAATTGTTCTTTTATTTTCCAAAATAGGTCTTTCTGCCTCACATTTCAACAAGTGAAATCATTCTAAATGAACTAGTATTAGTTTAAAAGAAGTCGGGTGAGGAACAGCAAGTCACAGATCCCAGATTATTGTCTACATTTACCCATCAGTAGAACTATGAAGGCACAGTTATTTTGTTGTTTCACTCTGGTAGTTCAGTTGGATGCTGCTAACTGCAAAAATGTATTCCCTAGAAATTTTTACAGGGTTTTTTTTTCCCTTTTTCTCTCTTTTTGGCAAGATGAATAACTCTGTATGCAACATCTCACTGCTCTATGTTCAAAACCAAGCAGCAATACATTGAGTAAGAAGGTGATTCCATGACACATGAAACAAATAACAGTTTTTATACACATCAAAGTCATCTCAGAGGCAATTAAGGATGAAACACAAATCAGGGGAGCCTGTGCTCCTGTTGAAGTCTCCCAAGGGAAAACAAACTCTCTAACTGCCACTCTCCTCTAAGTATGCATAATGCCACTGAATAGGATGCAAATCAATTGATAGCTATGACTGTCTCAGCTGGCATTTGGAAACAAGAAGAGTTAAAAGCTTCCAAAGCAGTAAGGTTTTCAATCTCAAACACAGTAGATAAATTTTTGTTGTTTTGTTTCCTCTGAAAGCAGCAGCTTTTAGGGTAGCCTTCCTTAAGTTATGCCTTGGGCCATCCTCACTAATTTTCAATGACCTATAGCAGAAACTTTTTTCCCCTCTGTTTATACAGTTTAAAACCAATTAAAATCACCCTAAATTTGCCTCTACTATTACGAGTGAAAGTTAAAGTGGCCACAGGCAAATCCAATTAAACTGATGGCACAGTCTGACCTTTCATCTTTAAAATCATGTTATTTTTTCACTAGAAAAAGTCAAAACTCCTAAGTTTCTTAATAAGAGGTGAGTGGCTGAACCTCCAGTGATTCCAAGTTTGGGCTCAGATGAAATCAACATTATCTCCAGTAAGGAGGGCTTTGCACCTAGTGTTCTTCTCCACTGGCTGCAAAAGGGGTTAGACACATCAAGATTTGGCAGAATTTCCTTTCTACTGTTTACACAAAGACACTTAACAGCAAATGATGAAAAACAATGAATAGTCTGTGATTCAGCTGTTAAAAATGAGCAGACAGAAACTTTTGACAGAGCAGCTGGATGATTACACACAGATCGGAGTGATATTAAGAAGTTTACCCAAGAACTCCTTTGCATAGTTTGGAAATACCTTAACTTTAGAAAGAGAAAACTTTCCTTCACATCATTATCCACAGACTGCATGTGTGGTAGCTCAAACAGGGCATCAGCAACACCACCTCATGCCCATCCCACCTCTCTTACCCTCTCGGTTCCCTATCACTTGCTTATCTGAGACAAAGTTAAATTACCTCTATGGTTGACTACTCAGACAAAAATGGCTCTGGCCTCCTGACAAGAGAATTGTAGCATTTCTTGCACAAAGTTGTCTCTTGCTAGAAGATCAGTCTGTTTTAATAACATATCTTCAATCCATCTGGACTTAAGAGGAATGGAAGAAGTGAAAAGAATTGAGACTGCAATGTCACACAAAGCACATGTGCATCCAAGCCAGGACAGCTTGCATGAGATTCACTCACATCACAGTTCATTCAGCTGTGGGACACCTCAGCCTGACCACCAGCAGAGGACAATTCCAGCTTGCTTTCTGTCTGGGTAGAGCAGGTGCAGAGTCAAGCACAATACATCCAACTCTGCCAGGAGTTAGATATTGATGTTACTGTTCAAGTATCATCTGTAACAGAATGAAAAAATCATTTTAACCACAGACATAGGAAACAGGGACAGAGCACTCCTAACTACTCTATAAGCTGGACAGCTGCAATAATGAGTTACCTTGGTCTGGAACATACCTGTAATACTTTGTTCACTCATTAGGCTTTGATTTGTCACAGCAGGGTTGTGACTGCTCTGCTTGTGCTGCAACACTTCCTAACAGTTGGGTGTCTTAATGAAGCAGGGTTTCTCCTATCATCTATAAACATCCAGCTAAACCACCACAGGCTTCAGTAAGGTGACATGAAATGAGGAAATTTTGAAGTTTTTGCAGGAGAATTTGCTCACACGACTTCACAGTGCCTTTTATAGGACTTGTGGCAGGAATCTCATGGAGTTACACAAAACATAGCACTCTCCTGTTTCCTTTCCCACAACCTTCCTAAAGGGAGTCTTGGGTGGTGTCATTTTTTCATGACCAGAGAGACCATAGCTGAAAGATGAGTTCCTCTGAAATCAGTGGAAACTCTCTACTCTTCTCCCAGATTTCACTGACAAATTCTGGACTGAGATGTCCCACAGACCTGGGAGAGAAGTGCTTCTAAAAGTTTTGGTAGGGCAGGATGCTCCACTTGGGCTATGAATCCACTTTAAGAGCCTCAAAGGTGTTGCCACCTCTGTCTTTACTTCTCTTCATTCTTTTTTCTCTTTTGAAGGGACTCAGCAATGCAACTACACAGGTGAGGCTGGGGTTGCGGGGGGGAAAGGGAATGCAGGAACCAAGGAATAATTTTAAGTGAACAAAGTAGGGTGGTTATTTTGTATTTATGCAGGCTGTAGTTTGTTCAAAGAGCTCCAAATTCTGTTCTATATACCTGTATCCAGACAGCTTTACAGTGAATCCAATTTCTGTCTAAAGGATGTGAAATATTCTATCATAAGCACACATATCTCAGTGGAAAAGCCTCATATTCAGTACAGCTCCCTTTTTCACTACATTCTGCTTCACTTCTTTTTTTCAAGTACTAATTGGAGACACCAAGAGGTGAAATACTGGCTTGAGGAAAGTGATTTCAATTAACATATTACCTTGTCAAATCACAAGAGCTGGTTTAAGCCTAATTAACACAGGGTTTGTGTGAGTGAGGTAGATCTCACAGAATTAAAATTGGCAGAGCTTGGCTTTGCTGTAAAAGTTTGGGATGAGTCTACTGCACCTGCAACATCAAGTTCTGTAGCAGCCAAACTATTGCTCTCTGTAGAAAGAGTGAAATTCAATCTGTGTCTTCTGGTCATCCTGACTTCTTAAACATAATGACAACAGTGCCTATCTTCTTTACTTATAACACACCCTGTTATAGCAGTCAGTCTTACACTGATGAAATGGAAATGATTGAGTATAACCAATCTGAGTCACGATGTAGGAGTAGAAAAAAAGATATTTGAAACACAGTTTTCTGGGTTTGGGGGTTTTTTTTCATATCTAAGATTTTTAAAATCACCATGTACAAATTTAATCATGGTCTGCTGTTCCTGAGCTATAAAATATGAGCAATGTCTTGGAGGAAATGAAGGAGAAAGAAAGTAGAGATTCTTAAAGAAATACCACCTACTAAAGACACCAGAAAATGTATTGCAAGTGTTCTGCTAGGTCCTTATCTACATGCAGAGTAATAACAGACCCCTTGGTGGTTACTCCTATTTTCATGGCTCATGAAAGTCATTTTATATTCTCAGTGTGTGGTGGGTTATTCTTTTTAACTGAAAATGTAACATATCCTTATGCTAGGACCAACTTCTCCTGCAAACATATTTATCCTTACATTTTGTTTTTATTGATGTTTCTCTGATGCTGCTGTTGCATGTGGTAACATTGTGACCCAGCTGAACACATAATAAAAGAATCATCCAAAATTTTGGACAGGCTTTAAGAAAAACCATCCATGAAATACCTTCAGGGAGTCAGCAGCAAGCTACTGAAAGCACAATATGTTTGTAAAGCTAGGCTAAGCACTGGGCAAGGTCCAAGAAGGGACACTTTTATAGTGTCAGAAAACATATGCCTGTAATGAGCAAAAGATAAATATGTTTGGCTTTTGTGGAAATATGTTTAGTGAATCATGCAAGTGGCAGTTAATTTCATTGCTAGGGTTGTGGTGCCTTGAGTTGTAAATTTCTAGGTAACATTCAGAGAAAGGAGTAGTTTATAAATTGCCTCATTTCTGTCCAGATTCCATATTAATACTGAAATTTCCAGCTACAAACTACCAACCAAAGATGATAGTCAAGGAACAGAATTTGGCTGCTGCTGCAAAGGGTGGGTGGAGTATGCAGCTGCATATCTTCATCTAGTGGAGCTGTCTGTGCTAGAAGAGTTATTCATGTGCATTAATGTTTCAGGAGAAAGCTCTTGGGGCATATTACACATTTTGCTTTATGGAACACAAGATTATTTTACCTTTCATCCTAGCCACAGCACACTGAAATCAATGCATGCCTTGCTTCGACTTCACTGAGGTTTGAATCAAACTCATAACTGTCGTTATGAAGAGTAAAGAGTGATCGTAATGATTTGTGATCATTTTGGTGACTTATAAACTGAAATGTTGATTTCCTATGTTCAGAGCCCATTTCCTTCTGCTTTGTGTGGATTGGAATTGATTCACTCACATATTAACAGAAAATGAATGTGATGCTCCTTTTTTCCAGTAAGTTTGTCCAGAGCAGACAGATATTTCCTTACTAGAGGCCACCAGCATCTGCCAGGAGCATTTGTGCCAGGTCAGGACATTAAACTAAACATGAGGCCTTTTTTTACAGCTGCCATTAACAGTTGCCTAGAATTTGAAGGCAACTCTTCCAGGGAAATCTTCATGACCTTACAGCATATGCTACATGGCACCACTCACGTGGGTGAGAAGAGAGATGGTCACATTCACAGTCTTGCCAGCTGGTCAAAACTTATGCATAGCACTGAGTTAAGTGATGCTAACCACCACAGGTTTGACTGTGCTGAGTGCCAGCCAAGTTTATTGTAGTACTGGTTAATACTTTTGATTGTACTTCCAAATTCAGGCAGTTCCAAAAGTTTCTTTTTATCTGGTTCCTCACCATCATTTTAGTGCTACTCCTGACATGTGTCCCTAACTAATAGGGACAATTAAAAATATGCCAGGAGTTAATTAGCCCAAGACAAGAACAGGTTTTTTTGGCAAGATTCCCAGGTCCTTGACTGACACCTTGGCATGGGCTCATCACAAGTGCTTCACTGCTCTGTGAATATGCATTCATACTGCAACCTGGGCAGGGGAGGGAGAAGACAGAAACATTCCCCTAGCTGCTATGAGGAATAGTGACAGATAACCAGAAACCAGGTTTCACATCTCTGCTATTCTAAGTGAGATTTACTTGTTATGTAGGAATACATAAGCACAAGACACAAAACATAGGATCACCTGTTTGGCTGTGTGGAGCATGGTGATCATCCCAGAGATGCAAGTTTCCTTGTGACATTTCTTCAGTGATTCTAAGTGATGGCCATATCTATAGAAATAGCATTTTGTTCAGAACCACTAGAAAGCAGAAATGAAGAGTGGAAGTACAGGAATGGCATCTTGTTATGAAAAAGTGTTCTAAATGTCTCTGTGTGCTGATAAGGATCCATATCTACTCTGTTCATGCCTATTTTCTAATATGATATATCTACAGCCATTTAAAGCCAATGAATAGCTTTAAAAGATGTAGCTTGTTTCTGGCTTTTCTGATAAAATTTTGTTTGCATATATATTCTTTCACTGTATCTATCTCAGAAAGAACACCAGACCTCTTGGTTTATTTATTTGTATATTATGTAGATTGAAGTGCTGGTTTTCAGAAAGATCCTTGGTGGTATCTGGCTATTCCAAAGGATTAAATGCCAGATTCTGCTTTCATTATAGGCAAGAGAATGATTTCTACCAGTTCTAATTCTTTGCAAGGCTTTTCAGGCTTGCTTCATAGCATTATAAAAATGTAGTAGCAACTAAAGTAGAAAAGATAATCTTGGGGAATAGAAAGGGATAATCCCAGTTTCCCTAATAAAATGAGCTAACAAAATAAGGGAAATGTTAGTCACTTCTGGTGTCAGAGAACTTAGTGACATCATCATAGTTTAAAAGATCAATTAACAAGATTCAAGATTGAATTAGAGTCCTACTATGATCTCTGTCCTCACCCATAGTGGGTATGAATAAGGATCAAAGTAGACCTGAGTTGTTCTTCTGCTCAGTTGTGATGACATGTTTCCCTCCAAGTCCATAAGTCTCTGGGCTTAAGGGTAATCATAACAATAAAGGCAAACATACTCACCCAGAGGTACCTTTCTTTACAGTTCATGTTGTCCAGGATGAAGATTTGAAGGAGATGACTAAGCATTTTAAAGGTGTTTCTCCATCATTTTCCCAAATGTTCAAACTCCTTCTAACTACACATCCTTGTTTCCCCTGCAGGGTGTGTCATGTCTCAGGGCCACCATGTCATTCTGTTAGCTGAGCCAGAAGCATTTCCAGGTTGGGTTTATTCAAAATTCTGTTGTAACTTTATCTTCCCAGGATGTATGTCCCTGGCTTTTGAAGACTGAATGCCTGAGGGAGAGTAAAAGAAACCTGCATAATACGATGGCAATGGATGGAGAGTCACTGAACTCCATGGATGTGACTTGTTCTCCAGTGCTCACTCTGTTCATGAGGGTTGGTGCTACTGGTACTGGCCAACACCATAATCAATCAGTGTCCACATCTTAATTTTCCACATCAATTATGCAGACCAGAGAAGAGCTACCTGTGCTGGCCCATGAATCACAGAGGGAGACCCCTCCAACTCAGAATAGCCAAGCACATTGGATGGAGTGGTGACAACAATTTTCCCATCTCAGTTTGAAACTCCTTTTAACTATACTTTGTAACCTAATCTAATCTGCAAAGTTTATGGTCACATTTGGAAAGTAAGCCATGATCCTGCACTGTCCAAGGATTTAGGTGGGATTCAGAGACACAATTAAGCATGATTCAAGCTCTTTGCACTTTGGTTGAATATATAGTTATGTTAGTGGGCATTAACCCAGCTCCAGTTGAGGAGATGGCAAGAAAACTTGTGTTGATGTGTGTCATTTTAGTGTGAATCAACTAACCAACCCTCTTAGCCACTATCTGTACATCTTAAAGGCTGCTTCTAAATTTGTAATAAATATTCCCAATCCCTTTGCTCCTAAAACATCATGGCAGTACTCTAATTTCCAGTGTATGAAATGATTTTTTCTGCAAAGTGTGACAACTCCACTACCAGCCAAAATAGCAAGTAAAGCTGAATTTCTTTCAAGGTCTTTTCAGAGGTCAAAGGTAGGAATTGTTCATTTGTGGGTTAAATCCTGTAGGTACTGAATGTTCCAGTTCTAACCAAGAAAATCACAGAAGGCTCTGAGATGAGGACAAGAGGTTTGCTTTCCCCCCCACCCTAGTCTCCAGTAAAAATTACCTTGGTACTTGCAGCTGAACATCTGCCTGAATGCTCTGTTGGATTGAACCCAAAATGCTTAGCACTTTACCAGGCAGGGCTCTGACAGTCTCAAGGCCAACGATTTTTTTATAGCAGAGAGCCAAGCTATCAAAGGATTAAACAATACAGAAAGAATGTTGAAAAGATAAACTTATTGCCTTGCTTCCTCAAGGAGATGACAATGTGTACCCTTATCACTAATCTTTCTTCTTTTTCTTTAAAAAAAAAAAAAAAAAAAAGAAGGTTGTAACCATAGTAGCTGTGAAAGTCAGGCACTCTGGGCACAGGATTTATTATGCCTCTACTTCATCACAGGCTGCATTCATTTACAAAGAAGTCCTTAACATCAAGAACAAAAGAAACCAAATTTCTTTGACTGCTCTGAGTGTGCTGACTGCCTAATGCTTTGAGTGCCACTTCACAAGCTGATCTGGCAGGAAATAATAATATAATTAGGCAATAAATGACCTTCAAGGTCAGGCACTTCCTGGCAGTTAACCCAGTCTTTAACCTGACAGCTCCACTGCTTCTGGACAGTGCCTGGTCCTGAGGCTTTCATAGCTCTGACAACTGTGGGAGTGCTTAAAACAAATAAATTACCATTTTCTGTGTTGAAAAGTTAAAAACTGAAGTGTGCATTGCCATGGATACACTGTGCTATTTAGAGCACAGAGATTTTCCAAGTAAATGAGAGTCCAGTTTAATATCCAACAGGAAAAAAAGCTTCAGACTTTGGGCTTTGTTACACTTGTAATCATTGTACTTTGCATGTAGGATGCACAGAGATAATGTTAATTGATTCTCTGAAGTTGTTTGTGCATTCTGGAGAGACAAATCATCACTGTCATATTAGAACCATGTATTCTGCTCTGCTCTGCTCCAGTGTTTATACTACATCCTTTCTCTAATGGCTTAGCATTGCTACCAGAGCCATCAGAAGGGACAATATTAGGCATTGTTTAAGCATCAGTCAAAAGAAATTATACAACAAACTGCCTTGAGTTTACAGGCTCTATATAATGCATCAAGAGCCCTAAATTACAGGTGTTCAAAATTGGTTGAATTTCTTTCTTCAATATATATTTCTGAGGAACAGAAATGTTCCACAAGTGTGCTGGTAAACACAAGAGGAGTTGAACTATCTGGACGTCAGACAAATGCTTAGTAGTTCTAAAAATAACATGTCCCAAACCATTAATGCATTTTTACACAGAGAACTTATTGATTGAAAAAGTCATCCTGACACTTTGCATTCCTTATTATTTTAAAGGTTTTTGTCATCTTGTCAAGGACTAGAAATCAACACATGAATGAGCATCTATTGTAAATATTGATTCTAAAACAACCTATTAGAGACTCTGCATAGAACAAATGTATGAGAAGAAAATAAATGTGTGGGTTTAGCTCCCAATTATCACATACAATTTGGCCAGTGCTTCAGTTCTGCATTATTGAATATATCCTCTGCTTGGAAGAACTGTTTTGTTTGATTTATTATTTTTTTCAACAAAGTGTAGTGTCAGGATGAGGGGTAATGGTATAAAACTGAAAGAGGTGAGGATTAGATTAGACAGTAGGAAGAAATTCTTTATGGTGAGGGTGATGAGATTCTGGAACAAGTTGCCCTGAGAGGTTGTGAATGCTCCATCCCTGACAGTGTTCAAAACCAGAATGAGACTTTGAACAACCTGGTCTAGTGGTCCCTGCCCATTGCAGACAGATTGGACTAGGTGATATTTAAAGTCCCTTCTGACCCAAACCATTCCATGATTCCATGACACTGCAAACAGTGCAATATAAACTACAGGAATGGAAAATAAATCAGTATTTGTCTTATCCAAAATGCACTCAGCTAGGCAGGGGGTTCTTGGATTTAATTTCTTGCTCTGTCAAAATTCTTGCAAGGCCTTCCAGTTAATTTTCTGTAAGGTCTAATCTTTCTCTACCTCACAAGAGCCTGGTTTATTTAGACCTAGAATCATGAAGTAAGTATGGGACTTTTATGAGTTTTTCTTTATTTTCCCCTCTAACTGTAGAACAATAATGTGCTCTAAAATAATATATTAGAACTACCAGATATCAGGTGACTTTTATTACCTTAGTGGGTGAGAAGGCACTACCTGTAGTCTGCTTCTTGCTATTCCCTTGAAAATCTACAATGCTATAAAATATGCACTGCAATTCCCTGTATATGAACAAAGATTCCTTTGCTCATCTGTGCAATAAAACATTAAAAACAGGCATCTAGCACTAATACAACAAATCCTTAGAAACAATGAGGAAATCTGAGGAAATCAGTAGTTGTTCTCAAAGTGCCTTCAGCATATTTAGTATTTGAGAGTGTTGGGCTGAGCCCAAGAGCACCTCAGGCTAAGGCTGTCCTCTTAATGAGGAGGGAGATCTCTTTTCAGGAGGCACTACCATTCAGGGCTTGGTAGCACACAGGTGTCCCACGTTGGAAATGGGACAATCAAAGGTGCAGATGATCCATAGTCACTCCCTCCTCACAAGGGTCACTGTCATATTGAAGGTCTGACTTTGTACACTTAAGGTTAAGCCTGTGCAGCAGGTGACTTTATCTGCTCTGTACTTCATATCGAGCTAAGACTCTAGCCACAATTTATATGGCACTAGCCTGCTCTTCTCCTACAGTAGCAGACCAATATGTTGGAGCACAGGCAGAATGAGCTCATGCCTGCCCAAAAAAGCCCTCTTAGATATATTTAATGCTGGTATCCAAATACAGGCACAACCATAATTAGAAATCCCAATAGCCTTTCCTAGAAGAGGTGGCAAGTCCAGCCTATGAAAAATCATCACATACCTGCAAGACAATTGAGAAGCTCAGTCTGAATGTAGGCCCAGGACAAGACATCTTACCTGGGACTCTGCCAAGCTTTGTTGTATCAGCATTCAGAGCTGTTGTCATCTTTGTGAAGAAGAAACAAACATCACTGAGAACAGAAGAAAGATAAAATGAGGGTAGTGATAAGGACTTCCTTAATTACTCATATTCTGAACTGTCACTCTCCTAGTGCATTCTCAGACTCTCCTTAGGGCAAATAGCTGGCAACATTTGCAAGTACCTCAGAAGAGGCAGGAGAGGTTCTGCATATCTTTCAGAAAGATGCTATCATTTACCTGCCCTTTATATTATCTTCCTTTTCTTCCATGACATCAATAAGCAATTGCTCTCTCTTTGTCACACACAAGTGATCTCTGTCCCTGCAGAGCAGTAGATCATGCAACACCTTAAAGGAAAGAACACAGTTACCTTGTATTTTAGTAAAGAAGAAGGAAATTACAACCATATTAACTCTCCAGCAGAATTACTACATGGTATTTAATTGTTATTTTTGAACTCAAGGGAACTGGGAGGGCATGCTCTGGGAATAGCATCAGCTTACCTCAGGTGGAATCCAGCAACAAGTTATTTTGTGGTAGCGATGAGGCAAGGACAAACCAACATCTTTCTTTTCCCCTCGATCTGAAAGGGGAGGTTGTGGCAAATTAAGTCAAGGGAATGTGCCCAGTAAAAAGAAAAAAAAAGACAAAACATCAACAAGTTATGAACAAAATCCTTCCACAGGAATCATGGTGGAAGTTATGACTTAATAGGGCTTTAAAGCTAGGTGTGTCCAATAAAAAACTCATTGCCTAAAGGATGAATTTCCCAGTTCTCAGTAGAACTTGTGAGTGGGAGAGGTTACCACTCAGAATTCTAAGATTTGTGCCCCAGATCAACTCTTTCACAGGCTGATGGAGCAGTGCATAGTCAGTTGAGGCAAAACACACAGGACAGAGGAACAGCAGGTTCATATTCTACAAACACATAGTTTTCCCCCACCCAGATCTTAAAGCCCTGTGCTTCTAGTAATCTCCTCTCTGATGTTATGTCCAATGTTTGTAATAGTTCGGTAGACAGCAGAAGGAAAATTGTCCCTCCAGAGAACACATGAAATAAGTATTGAAGCTATTGGGGTGATTCTTGCCCACTGAAAACCAAAGAAGCTTCTTAGTGTGTGTCCCTAGGCCAAGTGATACCTAGTGTTACTGCTTAATCTTCAGCAGTGAAAATCTATTGCATGTAGCCTGTGGCTAACGTAAATCAATTGGACATGTAAAATCCTGTTGACTGTGATGAACTCAACCTGCTAGGAATCAAGAAACATAGTCCTTTTCCTTTTATGATTTTCAGGTTATGTCCTACAAAAAGTAACTAAATTCTAAGTCTGGAGAGTATGCTGGGTCTGTAGAAACCTCACCCAACAATCCTATGGTTCCTGATCACTGAGCTGGCTGGACCAGGACCCCCAGGCTGTGCTCTGCAGCTTTCCCCCGATTGCATATCCTGCTCCCAGGCCCAATTCACTCACCTTTTTTTATCCCCTCAAGAAGAAAAAGCTTGGCAGTCTCAAAGGTTACATAACTTTTTAGAAAATCTTTACTGATTAATAGATGATCCCTACTAGCTTGTGGGAAAAATGGGATGATATGACCACTAATGTTCAGGCTTTGATGTCAATACTTCCAGAAGCTGGATGGAAAAATCTCACCACTTTGCCTGACCTCTTCAGTTCTTCAGCCTGTGATGTTTTCTGAACTATCACTCTCCTAGTGCATTTTCAGACTCTCCTTAGGGCAAGTAGCTGGCAACCTTTGCAAGTACCACAGAAGATGCAGAAGTTCTGCATATCTTTCAGATGGTGTGATACTGCAGCCAGTACATTTTTCTCTCTGTGCTCGGCAAGGCTCCAGGTGGTTTGTAAGTCACTTGTTCAGGCAAAAGAATGGTACATTTGGGATGAAATGATCATGGAGGGCATTGTTGCCATTAGATAGATGAATGGCCTTTGGCTTTAATTAGAACACAAGGTAACAAGTTTCATATCCTTAGTCAGAGGAATCCAGCTCAGTCGGGCAGGTAATGTAGTGCTCCTGAGTCAGTACCTGTAGAACTGCAAACACTGCTTCTAGAGAAGAGGTCATTTCAACTCCACATTTGCTTATAAACAAAATACAACTCAGTAGGAAAACACATCCTTGTCATGATGAATAATCCTGCTTCAACCCTCCTAGCATGTTAGAGCTGCTTTTAAATTCACAGCAGAATAGTGCACCAGAGAATGTTGGACAGGCATAAGAAGTGATATTAGAACATTTATATTACAGAAATAAGCATATCCATGCCAGATAACAATTATATATCTCAAATCTCATTCTCATAGTGGAATAGTTTTTGTGCTATTTGAACAGAACAGAAATCTCTTACAGAATCACACAGAATGGTAAGGGTTGGAAGGGACCTCTGGGGATTACTTAGTCCAAAGTCACTGATAAAGCAGGTTTGCCTAGAGCAGTTTGAACAGCAACACATCCAGGTGGGTTTTGAAAGTCTCTAGAGAAGGAGACTCCACAACCTGTTCCAGTGCTGTCACACTCAAAGGAAAGTTTTTCCTTATGTCTAGGTGGAAGTTCCTGTGTTCTAGTTTGTGTCCTTTTCCCCTTGTCTTATCACTGGGCACCACTGAAAAGTGACTGAGGTATTCCAAACCTGTCTGGAAGTGCTTCTGTGTGACCTGGTCCAGGGAATCCTGCTGCGGCAGGGGAGTTGGACTAGATGAGCTTTCGAGGTCCCTTCCAACTTCTAACATTCTGTGATGCCACGCTCTTGACACCTGCCCTTTAGATATTGATAAATATTGATAAGATCCCCTCTCAGTCTTCTCTTCTCCAGGCTGAACAGCACCAGGACTCTCAGCCTTTCCTTGTAGGAGAGATGCTTCAGTCCCCTAGTCATCTTGGTAGCCTCCTCTGGACTCTCTCCAGTAGTTCCCTGTCTCTCTTGAATGGAAGAGCCCAGAACAAAACACAATACTCCAGATGCAGCCTTCTGGTGTGGCAGCCACTCCTTCCAGTTCTGTATCATCAATCCTGTTCCTTAAACCATATTACTTTCCTGTACTTTTCAAGCTTCATGAGATAACATTGTTACATATCTACAGCTTCACAATCACAGAAACACTGAGAGAACATTATTAAGGTCATAAAGACAAACTCTCTTAAGGTTAGGAAAAGAAAGAATCAAGATTGCTAGTGCTGCCTCAGCTCAGAATCTCTTTTCTGTGCGAATTATAACATTTGATGACACAAGCATATCTTTCCCATAGCATTTTTCTTGCCTCCTTTTGTAGGTAGAGTGAATTGTGCTTAGCTAATGAGCAGCAATTCAATATTTTGGGTTTTTTACTTGTTGTTTAATGTACTGCCCCAGGCCTTGTTTATGGCACATTTACAAGTATGGTTCTGAAGACAGAGTTATTAATTTCCTCCTGGGTGGTTCTGTGGTGCTCATCATTAATGTATGTGAATGTTTCACAAGCATTATGCAACTTATCTACCTAACACTGTTCTGAGGAGGCTGGATGGAACAATCCTCAGTTTACAAAAGGTACAAAGAAATTAGAATAAGGAGAAAATACACTAATTGTGGATGCCTTGTCTCTGACAAACAAAAACTAGTGACTAATAAATGACAGGACTATCTATTAAAGTCCTGATTTTTTCTCTTGCTCATTGTGTCATTTCTCAAATTGGGCTGGTTTCTACCCTGCCAGCAACTCATCTTGTCTGTGTTTACCTTTCTCCAGCTCCATCTTCCCTTCTCACACTGACTCCCAGTCTGAACTGGTTTTGCCTGTTCCTCAGCCAGTCTCAATGTCACCTCTGCATTCCTCTTTCAGATGTGACTACCAATCTTGTCCTTTGTATATTAGCTGCTTTTCAGCATTTTCCCCCATCCCTTCTTCCATTAATTTACTTTCCATTTTTATAGTCCATCCAGTCTTGCAATCAATTCTATTTCTTCTCATGAACTTTATCCCTCCACCCATATATTTTCTTCTTACTTATCTTGCCTAGCAGTCACCATGTCCTCTTTTTCACATCTTTTTGGCCTTTTTAACTCCTTTTCCTCCACCACCTCCACACTTCTAGCTTTTGCCCTTTTGCCTTGTTTCACATTCTCACCATCGTGTGCCTGCCCCCTCAGTAAATGCCACCTCTCATACCTGCAAAGGGGTTATATTATTGGTATTGGCACCCAGCAGGGGCTTTTCTTTGTGGAGAGGGGAAATAAAATCCTTCCTTCTGTTGGTAGTACTTAGACCTTACATTACATGTAATTAACCAGTTTAGGTTACTAAACTATGCCTCATCCAAGCAGAAGCTTTAGAAGATTTAGCTATCAAACTTTGCTGAACCCTAGCAAATGACATATCTTCAAAGGTTTTATAGTTTGACTGACAGTGGAATTTTTAATTTTTTGTTTCCAGATTTAACAGGAACATCCCTAACAGAAACTCCCTATTCTGTTCACATTTCAATGCCTCATTCTGGAAGGGAGGCTCTGAATGAGCCTTCTGATGACTCAAATTTTTTTAAGACAAGGAAACCTTTTTTTGTCATGTTTCAGTTGTAAAACATCCAAGCTGAGATGTAAAACATCCACAAAGACATCCTTGTTGAAATCACTGTTATACATACATAACTTGGATGGACCTGTTATAGAAAACCTTGTCCTCCAAATGCATGTTTTGGAGAGCTACAACACCCTATTTTCAGGTTCCTGTAATGGGAAGTGTTTGGCATCTTAATTATAGAAAGAATCACCAGCCCTACCTGTAATACATGAATGCACACAAACTTCTTGTATGTGTGTGTCTATCTCCATGACAGAGGGGGGGGGGGAAAAAGGAAATAATCTAATTATCTAGATCTATGCAGTCACAGAAACATGAACATATACAAATGCCTTTTTCATTTGCTTAAATAAAAACACCCAGGGGAATACTTTAAGGGAAAATATATAAAGCAGAAAAACCTAATTTTCTGAGCAATTTGTCACATCCCTTCTCAAATGCATATTCCAACCATACAGTCCTCAGACAGCTCTTGAAAAAATGACCTATCACTAAGTAATACCATTATGTTCCCTGTGTCTGCCCTCTCCCAAATTCCACCATGACAACATGCCAAGCCTCATCAGCCCCTCTGGCCCCAACAGAGTGTGGCTCCTTTCTACATAATTCTATTCCAAAACCAAATTGGTTTTCAAAGATCACATCTACATTTCATAACCACTGATTAACAATCTACTTAGGCTAAACTACACTCCTGCAACCTTCAGCTTGAACAATGGCAAAGTACCTCAGAGTGCCCAGTAAGAGACTTCTAAGTGCACTGCTCTGAAGGCTGAAAATTACATGGCACAGCAACACACTTGGCTTACAAAGCATTGCTGTAGGAGTTAGATGCCAAGGATTTATTGGTTTGGATTTTATACCCCTTGAGCAGTTTAGCATGGGGTCTAGGTACTCCCAAATATGGTTGTGGCACAAAGGAGAGAGTGTGACAAGCACCAGTGGTACAGGTTCCCAGGCAGCTGGAGTACATTCTCTTGTGCTGCTTCACTTTGCCTTGACATTCTCCAGTGAACAGAGGATAATTCACAGGAGTTTCTCTATGGAATAGCTATTGGATAGTGATCTGATTCCTCTCTGTATGGAAAAAGAAGTGTTTCCTTCCACATCTCCATCACGAATACTGTCAATCAATGGGAAGAAAGGTACTATCCTTGTTTGACATGTTACTCACACACAGGTGCAGCAGAGGGAATTTCACTCTGTGATCTACTTTTCTCTAGCAGGGATTAGGCCCTTGATCAAGCTCAGCTGTGCCTTTGATAGTAGATAATATGCCTTTGTAATACAGTGCACCTGTTGCTGTGTCCACAAACTGGTCAGAAGCAGAGAACAGTAAAGATTTTTTTCTGCGTACCTCTTCAATACAAGCAGCTAGCTGTAGTATTTTATTGATTGTATTGTTGGTTTCTATGGAAACAGATGTGGAGTTAATTAAGATCAAGGGTTAAAGCTGATAAAAATTGGAATTTTCAATGCAGCTCATTTATCATGCACATTCAAATTAGTTTCCCCAACAAAATATCTATCGTAGGGAAATGCTGATGGCTGAATCATTTTAAAAGAAGTAAATTAAAATTGTTAAGAAGAGCTTAAAGCTGATATATTTGTTTTCTGTTTTCCATACTGGAAATGTTTTTCCTCTAATAAATGCAAATAATATTAACAATTTGCAGATTTCTGATTTAATCACCAAAAGATCTTTTTGATCAAAACCCATTCTCATTACAGTCTGCTTGCCAATGTTTACTCTTTATTCACTCACCCAAGGACCCTAAGTATTTTGCACAGCTAAAACATTTGTCTAGGTGAAAGGAAGTCCTTTCTTTGCCTCAGCCTCATTATTCCTCTTAATTCATTCTCCTGCATGTAACAACGAGCTAACTGCCCTCAGATGCTCCCTGTGAGATGGTATGCATACGCCCAATACTCCAGGTAACTGCAGCTCCTAGAAGAATGTGCCCTCACTTTCTACAAGCAGTAGCAGGAAGAGAGTTCCCAAATCCAGGTTATGATCTTAGGTTCCATGTGTTTTGGCCATACTGTCCCCAAGTCACAATTAAATTGGTGGTGATTCTGAAGTTTCTTAGAGGCTTCCCATCCAGATAACTGTGTTTACTGACTTGTACCTCATATGTGGCTGCTCTGAATGGATTCTTAGTGCCTCCTGTTTAGAAAGATGAGCCTTCTCTTCAGCTCCATCAAGAAGCAGAGGGGGGAAAAAGACTCCCTGACCTACTCACTACAACTTAATCATCTTGTCAGCTCACAAAATGTACCATATTTTCTGAAATGGAACAGGAAAAGAAAAAGGAAATTCATAGAAAACATAGTACATTACCCTTGGCTCAGGTTTCCACATTTCAGTTTTGCAGGGAAGATCCTTTCCAAATGAGCTTGCAATCAATAAAATGAATTAAATTACTGTGATACTCCTGGTCCTTCAAAATGACATCAAAGCCACAGGTAGAGACTGCTTTGTAGCAGATACAGTAGGAGGTGCAAGCTGGATCTGAATTCAGTGTTTCACTGCATTTCCCCAGAGGACTTTTAGAAATGTGCCAGCCTCTGTGACTCTCCCAAAGAGCTGGAGTAGCACATGTGCCACTGGATGGGGTTGCTTTGTTTTAAAGCTGGTTTACCCAGTCCCTTTCCTCACCCTAGTGCCACCTCTCAGGTCCACCTGTGCATCTGTTTATGTGGCTACTCTGGGAACAAGGAGTTTCTTCCCAGAAAGAGTTGTTAGGCATTGGCCCAGGCTGCCCAGAGCAGTGCTGGAGTCACCATTCCTGGAGGGGTTTAAAAAATATCTAGATGTAGTACTTAGGGATATGGTTTAGTGGCATGGTGGTGACAGGTTGGTGGCTGGACTTGATGATCTTAGATGATTCTGTAAAGTCTAATGCAGGGAGGCTGAGGAGGAAAAGAAAAAGTAGTCATCCAGCTTTCCTGTCAGTGGGTTTGCATAATTCTAATCACTGTCTATCTGTTTGTATTGATATTATGACCATCACTATAACATGCCAGTCTTGGTGTTGCATCCACAAACCCTGCTAACAACTTAAATACAACAGAACAGTCACTCCTTACTTCCACTGATTTGAATTTGTTGGGTTTCTTTGTTTTGTTTTTCACCAGATAGGGTTTACCAGGTCCTGTCACACCACACAACTGTTCATAATAAGCCCAGCACACACACAAACAGTGCAAGATGTAACTTACCCAGCAGAAACTCCAGTAAGAATACAGGTAGCCAGAATGTAATTACCTAAGCTGGAATTTAGCCAGGAAAATGCAGTCAAAATTCCTGTTTGTTTGGATTAATTTAATTACTAAATACATTGTTCTACTAGTTGCTGTAGAAATAACCTTTTTGTAGTAGCCAGCAGGTTAAATAGCACTTCCATTGCAGCACTTACTGGTTTCTGCTCCTGCCAGTCACTTCTGCTTTTTGACTTCTAGGTCTTTTGAATTACCCCTGACAGCCTTGGAGCTGCATCTCCTCAGGATAGGTACAAAAGTTACAACATTAGGCAAAAATCTGGGGCAAAACAACCAGTGATAATTCAGCTACAGTCAAAGAAAGCTGACAATAAATGTGAAAATGTATTTGCAGTGGCAATATTCTTTAATAACATCATGGAGGAAAATTGTCACAGATCCTTCAGCTGTCAAAACAAAATTAGTTTTTATTACAGTCTAAAAAAGTAAATATCAGAGTACAAATACAGTATTGCTTCAGTGTATCCAGAAGCATACACTGCCTATCCTCTGTCTTGTAATTTAACTTTGTTACTACTCCTGAGAGGATTAACCCTGCCAAATTTTAAGTATTAAGGGATCCCCTGCCCCACCCTGCTCATGCATGGTATGATACATAATGCCACAATGCACATTGTAGGTAACCTGATGTATTCCCAATGAGGTTTTCCATCCATGTCCCAACAAGATGTAGAGACAGGGCTGGGCTTCACTGAGGACTGGGCTCAGATGTGTCTCCTGGCCCTTGGGCAGTGAGTGGGTAGATGATTGGTACCTAACAGGCAGAGTGATGAAGACCCACAAGTGTCCTCAGAGTGCTGGTGCAAAGCCACCTGACCCTCTCCTAACCTCCAGGAGAAACCAGGCCCACCCCTGCAACATGTGCTGCTAAAAATGTCACCTCCAGATGTAGCACAGTGAGCAAAGCATTCTCCAACAAAGCTGTGGATCCCAAGAACTCCAAGAGAGCACATGCTTTCCAAAAGCCAGGCCTCCTGAGTCCTGTACTCATGCCACTTCAAAGACTTTCACAACAGAACATTACAGTTAAAATATTTTTTACCCAGCTTAACTCCTGATCAGCAGTGAATTCCTCTCCTTGGGGTAACTTTTCCCAGGTACCATGTGTGGCTGTTCTCTATCCACAGTGTCTATACTAATCCTGACTCTTTTTCCTGAGCAATACTACTACTTCTGTACTTTCCCCTTCATACTGCTAGTAAAACTTGCCAAAGCAGATTAGGACATACTCCTCACACCTTCAGTGGTGGATTTCAGGTCCTGGAACAACAGCATAAAAAAAGAGTTCTTTTTCTTTTTTTTTTTTTCTCCTGCCAGCTTAACCTACCTACAATTGTGGTGTCAAAGTTTAGCTGCTGGCCATAGCAACCTGCTACCTGAAATGCTTCTTTTATGATAATACCAGAATGTGACAAAATGAGAATGGGTTAGGCAACAGGTGTCTATATTCTTTTGATAAGAGATTCCTTTGTTCCCTGTTTCAACTCCATTCCTTTCTCAGTCTTTTAGTGACAGGTCTAAGGGCATTCTTAAATTTTTAATTTTTAATTTTTGTTCCAAACCCCATTTAACCACTTTTTGCTAACCTTCCTGTTGTCAGAGTTGTGCCATGTGGAGTACTATCACTTCAAACTTTTAAGTTTGTTTGTTGTAGGAAATCTCAGGTTCACTAGAGACTGATGATTTTACACTGAGTACTTTCACTGCTTCAATAGAGATTTTCTTTCAGAACAAAACACTCCTTATTACATGTAATGAATTTTAAATGTTCAATGAAATTAAATTGCAGCTCAATACATATTTGAAAAGTTGAAGTACAATGTGACCTGAAGAGAATACTTGGAGGGAAAAATTTATAGCATTTTGGAAAGCAAAGCTTTTTTTCCAAAGCTTGACCTGAAAACAAATGAGGAATAAACACACTCTAGCCAATTACCACATAAAAAAGAAAAACCAACCTAAGACATAATGTCATATTTTATGAGATAAAGCTTTCTTTTAACCAACTCTGTCTAAAAAAACCTCATCAACCAGGCAGTAGTATCCATATGGTAGTTTTACTACATCAGGGACAGATGCCTACAGCCATGAAAACCACCTGTGCTCCTAGGGCATCATCTCCAGAGAAGCTGGACCTCTCATCTGGAGGACTTTCCTGATTCCACTCAATCTCTTCCTTTGATGGGTATTAGCATCAGCTTTGTTCTTTGTCTCTATCAGCTTCCTCTAATGACAGTTTGACACCATCCAGTAAAGAATTTTTCTGAAATGCCTTTCATGACCCTATAGACAACTAAAATATGCTGCCAGCTTACAAATATTTGTCATCTGAAAGAGCACAGAACAGGCTGTGTACCACATGGAGCACAGATCTAAAGCAGTGGAGCTGCCAGCAAGGCTGGCTCATGTGACTCAGAGATGATTCAGAAGCACACCCTTGGTCTACCTCCATAGCTTGCTGGATCTGGGGCAGCTTCTTTATCCATAACAGCTCCAGGGCTCAGTGTTATTCCAGTAACTACATGGAACTGTTAGGATGATGAGTGTCACCAAACACACATAAGGATGCTTCAGAAGCCTGTTCTCTCTATCTCACAAGAAACACATTTCCTGAGTCTGTGGCTTGGTGCTTGAATATATTGAGGGCAGCTGGGAGAAGCCTAACAGGAGGAAAGAAACACAACCCCACAGTTTTGTCATCCTGAGCTTCTGTGTATTTGCAGGCCAGCTCTGCAGCTAAACTGCACGTGGCTTGGATTTAATTTCACCAGGGATTTAAGCAGTAATTAAAATAAATTAAAATTAATGACTGACTAAGCTCAGAACTCTTCATGCACCCTAGCAGAAACAAAAGATAGCTGATAATAGTGAAAAACAAAATGATGTGCTTATTCATCAAGACCTGTAGTTAGTAACATAGAAAAATAAAATAAAAATAAACCCTTAGAAGCTATTGCTATATCTTGAGCTCTGCTAGGGGAAAAAAAAATCATGCAAAGTTTCTAACAAGCTAACATCCCTGAGGTGGTGCTCCTCTGTGTCCTCTGGCTGTTCACAGCCCATCATACTAAAGAGGTGTGATATCTCTCCTCCAGTAGTAAAGCAGGCTTTGTTGGGTCTCTGCATATGAGAAAATGCAGTGCAGAGCATTTAGAGCTCTAGAGTGGTGCTCTCCTGACACTCACCCATTAAGTGTTGATAAGCATTGATAAGATCCCCCCTCAGTCTTCTCTTTTCCAGGCTAACCAGCCCCAGCTCTCTCAGCCTTTCCCTGGAAGAGAGATGTTCTAGTCCCCTCATCATTTTTGTAGCCATTTTCTGTACCCTCTCCAGAAGTTCCCTGTCCTTCTTGAACAGGGGAACCCAGAACTTGACACAGTCCTCCAGATGTGGCCTCACTAGGGCAGGTCACTCACTCTCCCCATGGCAAAAAATTGCAGGGTGAGAGGTCTGTGGGTTTGGTCCTTTAAACAGTGCTTGTTTCAAGAAACCAGAGCTGTATTTCCTTATGGATTTTTCTCCATTTGTTCATACTAAGGCCTTTAAGCTTTAGATTAAGCACTTAAGCCTATAATAGAAGGGACACAAAGAAAACAAACTGTTAATTTAGATAATGCTGAGAAAGAAAAACCTTTAGAGTGCATGCCATTTTAATTCCATCCCCTCATGTCCAAAGCTAATTCTCTGAAGGCTTCTACGTTCAAGATTCCACAATGGAGTACAAATTTTACCTAACATGGGGCCCTGGTTATAGCATATCAATCCTGGAAAGTGATAGAGACTAGAATGCAACCACAAGTTTATTTTTCCCTCTTTACCATGGAAAAACCTAAGAGGTTAGCCCAGAGCTTTCAACAGTAACAACTTCTGTGATATAATTACAGACCACGCTGCAGGACCATAAAACAAAGCCTGGACTAAGTCCATTTTCCACCAGATCTCCAAAAAGCAGTACAACTCACACATCCAAAACAAGGGAGGTGACTTGGCAACCTCGATAACTCGAGGATCAAAAGATTTTGAGCAACAGGAACATGGCTACCCTCAGGGAATTTGGAGCTTGCATCTTCCCTGACAGAGGACATGCATCAAAGCAGTTCCAGGCTGTCACAACACACTGAGTCTGATACTGAAGGGGCATCAGTGGTTTCCTCATATCTAATTTTAGCATTTCCTAAAGAATTATCAAAATGATGTATTCACTGTGTCACTGCTGCTCACATCCACATATACCAAAGTCTCTGCCTCTGGAAAAGGCCAGTCAGCAGTGCTCCAAAATCTACCTGTCCTTTAGGTCACTGCTGTGGTGGCCAGCTGCACAGCAGCTGGGGCCACCTGTGAGAAAGATTTGGGGTGTAGGTGCCTTGCCCTAATTACTTGGACCCAAGCCCCTCAGGTTGGTGGAAATTGGGGGATAGGCACTCCCAGGGCTGAGACAGCAAGAAGCTGTTTATGCACTGAGGATGGATCAGTTTAATTTTGGGAACATCACCCTAGATCACTTGGCTCATGGCTGCTGGGGCACTAAACAAAGTGGTGGGGTACACCATGCTTCACTATGGATGGGGCTGCATGCTTTGACCATGCCATAGAGCTTTTCAAACAAGTGGCAACACATGAAGATACAGATGTGCATGTCTTGTTTGAACACAGGGGCAGCCCTTGGGCACCCACCCACAGGTGCTTTCTCATGCCATCCAGATGTTTGCTACAAACCATCTTCCTGGAAGAGCAAGTCTATCCCATGGCTCCCACACAGCTCCTCCACCATTCTCACTGGCCTTGCAAACACAGGGCAGTGCCAGCTTTTACTGAATCAGGCCCCCAGCATGGTGTCAGACAAGGCAAGACAAACCCATTGCTTCTTCACATTGACAAGTTTCCCTGGTTCACATCCTTTATAAAGGAGTTTCCTTGTGTTTTTATAGTATATTACATTGCTATTTGACAGCTGCATTAAATCCTTTTGCTCTTCCTTGGAGAGAAGCAATATGCACACAATTTGCCTTCCCTGTAACACTAATTATGTAGTGTAGGTATAACATGGCCTTGCATCTCCATATTAAGCATTATTAATCTCCTCTGTCTGTCTCCTAATGGAAGTCTTTTCCATACCTCTAATGGTTTTTAGCACTCCAGACACCTCTGTTTCTGCTGTAAACTTCAGATAAGGGAAAAAAACCCCACACAACTACAACAAAAAAATCTACTACCAAACCTGTAGTAATCTATATTTACATATTATATACAGAGGCTATATGCAGCAGAGGGAAAAAAAATGCTGATAACTGATAGGGAAGGGCTACTGGAAAATGCTGATAACTGATAGGACATCACCTACTTAAAGCAATGTCATACAGAGCCAGGGAAGGCTTATAAAATAATGAGACTTTTAGCAACAACTCAAAGTGGGTATTATACACCAAACAGAGAGATGTTACAGCAGCCTATCCAAAAGGAAAAAAAAAAAAAAAAGATGTAGTAGTAATCTCAGAAGCACTCCTGAAGCATTCAACCTGATATGCTGCTATATTAACAAAGGAGGCAAACAGGATGCTAAAATGTCTTGCTAGAGGCATTCAGTGTACATCAAAAGGCTGATAGTTAAATTACTAAACAAAGAACTCCACATGGACCAAAAATAGACTCTTTTCCTTCCTTGTTATAAGTTGTAGATAGCAAGTAATTACCTGCAGGTTGCTACCTTGATTCCTTCCTGTTATGGTATTCCTTTTCTTCTCCATAACAATCTCTGTCTAGTGAACACATTATTCCTAGAAGTTGCTGTCTGCATTCATAGTAACTTCAAGCCATTTTTTGGACAATGTTGGGTTTATTTCCAAGCTGTTCATTGGATGAAAGTACAGAATGAATGAAGCAGGAGCCTGGTTTTGCTCCCTTTTGAATTTCTTAATTAAGCAGGTCATTAATGCACCTTAAATTAATAACCACAAACCTATCCTGAAAAGGATGTAACTGAAAGACTCTTCTCTGCTTCTACAAGCAGCCATGGCTTACTTCTCTCCAAAAATGCCTTGGAAACAAGCCCAGGTGGTTCCTCTGCTGAGAAAGAAATATGTATTGCTTTGTTCAAGGGAGCAATAAATAATATAAAAGGGGTGGATGAAAATAAACACCTCAAACTGAACTTAATATGAAACAAAGTGAGATGGTAGAGATCACTTTTAAGCACTGTCAGGGTTTGAGAAAATGAAGTCCATCTGAAGGGAAAATTTTCCTCTCAGTTGTGTTGCTCTAGATCAAAAGCCAGTGTAACGGATTGCTGTGTACAGGACAGAAGTAATTGGAAACAATATGCAGCTTAAGTTATTTCCAACCTTGAATGTTACCAGGGCACATAACTGAACTAAGAAATCATGACATACCTAAAAGAAATCCTTCTGTTTTCAAAAAATAAATACATTTGAATTCTTCTTTACCCTCTCCCTTCTGAAACATTAGGAAGTAATTCATATTGGCATAACTTCTCTCATCAGTTTGGAAAAGCAAGTGGTCAAACACACAGACATATATATTTAAATGGTCAGAAAAAAATGTTTTAAAATCCCCTCAATCTAGGGGCTGAAAACACAAGGAAAACACCAATGTTGCAAGAGCTTACAACAAAAAGCACACATTTCCAGCACAGCAGTTCATTTGTTCTGAGTAGGCTTTCAGTTACATGGATGCAATTCAAAAGCAGGAGTCTTGAATAAGTAGACAAGTTTTGCACTACTTCATGAACATGCATCTGATTTCTGGTGTAGGGCAAAGGAAAATTTATCAGTAGGGCCTTAAGCAGATCTGGTTTTAATTTATACACTTAATTCTCCACTTCAGTAGCAATTTTTGTGTTACACTATAAGAACAGAAGCAGATCCTAGCATGCAGCAAAGGTAATAAAAAGGATAAAACAGGTGAGTCAAATGCCGTTGTGGAATGTGGCACATTAGGCTCATGTAACACTGCAAGACATTTGCTTTCCTGTTTTTCATGGGAAGATTCTTCTGAACTACCTGGAATATGGAGAACTGTATAATAAAATCTGATGCTGATTGGGAATGAAAAAAGGCCCTAGAACAAACAGCTCCCATTTGAGAGCTTAAAAATCCTTTGTTTTAACCTCTCTCTGACACCAGCCCCAAGGAAGAGCTTTGTCCTCTGTTCCTTGCAGGCTTCCAAACCTGCAAAAGCAACTAGACTTTCTTTTATCTGTCTCCAAAATGCCAAGGTAATGATCCATCAGATGGAAGAGCAACAGCCATTTGGTGGATTTATGAATCACACTCAAGAATTACATAGCAGCAAAGACAAAAAAAAAAAAATAATCCAAACCAAAAAATTATATAAGTATTTGCAATGTAGCTTAACAGCCTCATGAGGGGCCCCTAGAGAATAGGTCCCAATAGGGACCTACCAGTAAGAGAGAAAAAAACCTCAACAACTAAAAAAACCAGAAACTGAGAACAGGGAGAATGCTCAAAGTTTTGTAAAACATAAAAGCTTAGGATGAATTTTAATTTCAGAACTAGAATATCTGTACTGTTATGGAGAAAAAACTAGAGTATTTGTAAAGGCAGCAATAGAGTTCCTAAGTGGAAATCAAATAGGGATATTTAGCTTTCTGCAAGGATTCATGAAATGAGGTTCAAACAGAACAAAACTGGCATGCAAGTGCTGTTATTTGTTATATCTGGACACTGAAACAAGAATATTTTTCTAAGAGAAAATACATCTCATACAACATACTGATGAATAAAACACTCACTTGCCCTGGGGGGAAAAATAAAAAATTTATTAAAAAACCCCAAACAAACAAAGACAAAGCAAAAAAAAACACCAAGAAACCAAAATAAACAAACACAAAAGCAAAAAAACCCACACAGACAAAACCCAACCAAATAAACAATACCTTTCCTCCTTTGTTTTGTAGTTTCACCTTCTTGTTTAGTTTTATGATTTAGCTTCATAGCTGGTGGTCACTCTGGAAAACCTGAGAAATGGAGTGGCCCCTTTCTCCATCTCTATATTAGATTGTGATGATGCTGCAGAAGAAAGGCTGGTCCATGAGGCCAGCAAAAAAATTCCCAGACAAACCCCACATCATTGAACTAGAGTTAAGTTTCTAAATAGCTGTTTATAGTTTTCTCCAAAAAAACTCCCCAAAAATCCTGTGAATTGGAAGTTCAGAAAAAAACCCAACCCAGAATCCCACAACACAGCTATCTGCATAGAAATGTATATTTAAAGTAACTCAAGAAACCTTAATTTTGTCGTCTTCTGTGTATGTTATTCACCTCTCTGCAGCATCCAAGATGCATTTTGATTGAAGAGTTTTCACTAAAACCTAAAGCAGTTCATAGGCTGAAACCAGGGGGAACTTAAGCTACCTCTCCCTTGGATTAGTTTATCCAAGGAGATGAGAAAATCTGGTGCACACAACACTGTGAGTGCACAGAAACAGATTAATAGATGTTAAGACCAAAAGACCATAATAAGCACAAAGTCTGACCTCCTGCATAACACAGCATGGAGAATTTCACATGTAATCTTTGCCTTAAGCTCTTCTTGAGATGAACATACCTTTTAAAAAGATGCTTACTTTTGATACAAGTATTTCAAATAGCAGATCTACCATACCTCCAGCTCTGCTCTGTGACTGTTTTGTGACATGTGCCCTTATAAATGGGAAATTAATTTGTAGATAACCACATCATTTCTTTCAGAGCTGTGCTCCCTTCTTTGCAAAATGCAATACTTCATGCCTTGTGCTGTCCCTTAAGAAGTCTGTTGCCCAGACTCATTAGCTGAATATATTTCCTATCCTCATCTTAATGCTTTAAAATGGAGGGTTTTCTTCACAGATTTTGTTTTCAGACCATCTCCAAATCATTTCAACTTCCCTGCTTCCCTTAGGTTTCCTAGATGAGATTCTAGCTGAGAAAAAACTCAACAACAACAAAAAAACCCAAAAACCAGCAACAAACCCCCAAGCCAACCTTGCTCAAATTGAACAAATGTCCTTAATAGCCTTTATGCACTCAGAAAAATCCTACTTCTCCCTGAAGTCCAAAGTGGCAACCTCATGGTTCTACTGTGAGTCTCTAACTGCTGGATGCTTTTAATTAAAGCCCCAATTCCTGGAATCAAAGAATGATAGAAATCTCAGCCTCCAGAAGAGCTCTAGCCCACATAGTAAGCAATAAAACCTGAACTTATGACCCAAACATCGCAAAAATACATCCTCAGGTGTACAATTCTTTCCTGATTTTAGACAGGTGAATCATATATTTGAATGCTTAAGACTAGGAGTAGGACTCTCCTCCAGCTGGAGACTTACCATTATCTCCTGGAGCACTGTGGCAGGAGCTTCCCAGCAAACCCGGCAATTCAGTCTCCAGTAGCCAAGTCCTGAAGCAGAAATTCTTCCTGTCCTCATTTGCTAAAGAAAAAACACTGAAGGAGAAGGGAAAGAGCTTCATTTTCTTATGGGGAATGTGGTTCAAGAGACCAGCTTAAGTCCTCTTCAGTTCCAACAATCTCACTTTCTAAAAGTAAAAATTTCCTCAAAGAGAAGAAAACCCAACAAAGAAAACTCTACAGACAACATGAACTTAACATGAAACATCTAGTTTAGCTTCCTGAGAGCCCTTCACCTTCTGTAAGGTGGAAGCTATTCTCAAAGAACAAAGCAACCAGCAAACATCTCCAGAAGGACCTCCCAGCCCAGAAATAAAGTATGCACATTTGAAACTAATCAAGTGTCCCTAGGCACAGGTTCTCCAGCTCAGGACTCTGTAAATTATAAACACCTATCAGCTGCAACTCAGAGCTGAGCCTATTGAAGCAGTCAAGGCACTATATTCAGTGAGAAAAGGATTTTGGTTGACAATATTATCAGGTAAACAGACAGCTCTTACACAAGGTCTGTAGAAGAGCCTGGAACACGCTTCAGGTTTCTAAATTGTTGCCAAGTAATGCCCTGTTATCCCTAGCAAAGAGAGACAGAAGCCAATTGACTGAAGATTTCCCATTCAAATGCTGCCTGAAACCATTTACACAGCAGCAAATAACTGAAAGCAGCCAAACCAACCTTTCCTTTGTCCCTCTACTTTGCTTACCCAAAGCAAATTCTTATTCCTGGTAGCAGCACAAAGCTCTGCAGGGCATGGAGGAGCTGAGAGACAAGGGCTGAGCAGCTGGGCAAGTAAGAGATTTCACTGCTTCCCAATTTCATGTAAGCTCAACATAACAGCACTATTAGGTTTATATTCTGGATCAGTAAAAACACTAATTACAAAGGACCAGACTTGAAAAGAGTTTCTCAGAACAACATGCCTACAGCTAACTTGCTTTACAGGGACACACATTCCCTACTAAACAGCAACAAACACACACAGTGATTATCATTTCGAAAAGACAAAAGCTGCCAAAGCCAAGGAAATGCCATCAGTGCTCAGAGAAGAGGCCTTTATTGTTTGCTACTAATCACAAAGAAAAAGAATTCACAGCCATTTCAAAGCAGCTGCTGTCTTGTCCTTAAAAACTCCTTCCACTCAGAAAGGAAGATTTTCATTTTTACAGCCCCAGAAGCTTTTATGGCTTGCTACCATCCAAGGCCATTCCAGTGTGTGATTTCTGTACTGATTATGCTGTGAGGTTCAGCAAAAAGGTGTCAGAAGCTAAGAGAAAAGCCTGTTACTAAAGAAATTAAAGAAAACTTAAATCTCAGCAATCTCTGTTAAATTAAGGATTACTTCTCCCCCTCAACACACACTGATCTTGCTGATTTTACAGGTAAAAATCTATACAGACTCAATTGCTCACGAGACTGCAGCTTGATTCTTTGAAGCTACAGGTTCCAGCTGCTGTAAATTATCTGTGGAGTGAAGCTGATTTACATTAGCTGAGAATCTGGCCAGCTGTAGCTACATAGTTCCCATCTGGTTTAATCAGTCCCCCTTCTGGAAAGCCCTAGGGATTGTCATTTCAAGCTGTATTTGTCTCCAAGACCTTTGTGATGTTGATATTATGCACACAGTCAGGAATATCTTACCCACTGCTGGGCTGGGCACTGTCTCAGTGCTGGGTGAGCTTGCTAAACAAGGCTCAAGGTGCTCAACTGCTTTGCAATGTCCCCTAGAATTGCTTATTTCAGAGGTTTCCTCAGCTAAATGTCTGTCTTTTGAGGTGTTGATCTTCTTTTTGTCAGCCAATAGAACTGGCAGAGGTTATCTCGTGTGCCTGACTGTTAGGAGCTGGCATCATTGTGTTTGTGGCATTAGGTGATAAAAACAACAAAAGCATCCAGCTTCTTTTGTGGAAAGATTTTACTTAAATGTGCTTTTAATTTTGTCTTGTGGGCAATAACATCTGGCTTTCTGCCTCTGTATCTCCAATTAATATTTGGCCATGAATTTAAACATCAAGAGAAGCTTTGCTTGGGCAAGGAGTGAGTAAAGCTAAGGTCTCATCTAAGTTAGCTGAAAGGACAGACATATCCAAAGGTACATCAAGATTTGGGAGAATGGGCTCAGCTCTTTGCTCTGTCACAGACTCTGCTTGGGTACCTAAACAAGCTACTCAAGGTCAGATTCAAAATGGGATGTAGGCAACTACAAAGGGAAGGAGGCAGAACTGCTGTCTGGAAAGAGCTTACACACAGGCTCTTCAAGCTCTTTGTTATCAAACTTGGACAGGCATCAAAAAGAGTCACTGAAGAACCTAACTTGCTACATCTAGGTCCAGTTCCTGCTCCTGCCTAAGGAGATTCAGATGTGTCTGCCATCTCACAGAAGCATCTCTGTCCAGAGTGACTGAAGGGGGGATCCCCACAGCTATGTTACAGCTGCATCATTGAGCAAAAATGATTTGGGATTTTGAGTGTATGTAGCCATACTACTGTAGCTAGGGTGTTCATCATGATGCATCAAAGTGGGTCCTGGTACATGCTCAAAATGTCTTCATATTCCCAAAATGCTAAACCCAGGTGGCACATTGCAGAGCTGAACTTCCTCCTACTGCTTGTCTTGCTCTCAAATTATTTCTGATGCAGGCAACAGCTTCAGTGTGGGAAGGAAGGGAAAGGGAGATTGAACTTGGATCTTCCTGAATACATAGCAGGCCACTGAAGCACTGTGAAGAAGGAGAGAAGGCCTTCTTTTCCTCTGGTATTTTAAAAATGCTGAGGGAATCCCAGAGAGCACTGGGAATGCCATCTAGAGGTGAACATGCCTGATGATCCAAAGCCAAAACTCTTTCAAAACCTCCATGAGGTAGCCAAGGTGCACAGTCCAACACCTGTCCTTGCTCATAATATTTCTTAGCCAGATAGCTCAAATCAGAGACACCCAAGAGTATTCATTTAAGGCAGCTTCTCTCTCAGTAAGTTGGCTATTTTCATTCCCATTCAGAGAGGATGAGCCTGTCCTACATATGTAGGTTTCTCTAAATGAAGACTAGGTGTCTAACAGTGTTCTGGATCCCATATGGGCACCAGATGACTGCAAGGTAGGTGCTGCAGTACTGTAATTCTTTATTAGATTTGGCCTTTAGTGCTTCAGCTCTCCATCTGCAAAATCATGATAAAAGCACGTCCTTGTTTTGTAGCTCATTTTCATACTCATTTGTAATTACTGCAGGAAGATATTCAACACTGCACCACTTTCCCAGAGCAGTTACCAACACAGTTAAGCAGGAACAAAGCACAATATGGATGCTTTTAATCTGATTTTATAAACTTGACACATAACTTTTGGCAGAATTCTGTAAGGAATTGGTTAGAGCTTAAATGACATTTCCATTTCACTTCTAGTGAGATAACTACATTTCTCACAGCAATGATTAGGTAAAAATGCAGACAGCCTGGTACTGCCAGCCACATAGTTCTCAGCTTCACTGTTACTAGTGCCCAAGAGAGACATCATATGGGGATTTAGGTGTGATTAACCCCACTGGATACCAATTAGCTCTTCCACGTGATCTATCAGAGACTGTCAATGACTTTGTTTTCCATGAAATACTACACTGTCAATTGCAGTGGCTCAGGAGTTACTCAGGTGTTCAGACATCCCTCTGTTCTAGGGGATAAAACCACATACATTAATCTTATCATCTGGTCCTAAAGATGTCACCTCTGTTGATCCAATACAGCCCATACATCACGGGACATGTGTGGATCAGACATCTGAAATGGTTCCTGCACTCATCTCTCCCTCCTAGCAGGCTACTTTTGCATAGCAGGGACAGCTATGGAATGCTGGTTCTCTTAAGCCACACACATTAGATTTAGACTACATAGGTGCAGTCTCCTCAAGTGCAAACTTGCTCCAGTGCAAATTCAGGCATTAGCTTTCTTTCAGACAGGTGTTAGGCACCCAGTCAGCTTTAGGCTGGGTTTAAAAGCATGGACATGCTCACATATGTTAGTCTAGGCAGCAAACTGAAACAGTCTTGTACTGGGCAAGCACAACTAACATGCTGTTGTCTGCCATGGATCATGCATATGAACAGCTTTTGAAAAAGGAATTGGATTCCCTTGAAGGAAATTATTAGACTATTACCCTTTGAGCTTCCTGAGAATTTGTGGGGTCTGTGAGCCTTCCTGTATTTTCAAGGTCTTTCTTGACACATACCAGAACAGGGTGTTAAAAGTAATAATACTTAACCCCATAATTCACTTGGTGTCTTTGCTGTTCTGTCTCAACAGCAATTTTCATATATGTCCCAAGGAAAAGGAGACATCCTTCCTTTCCCCTTTGACTTGGAGCATTGTGTCAGATTCAGGGTGTGATCATGGCAATGATCCCCTCCTCCTGCATATCACCTTCACTGATAGTATAATATAATACATCAGACTGAGTTGCAGCAGCCAAGGTTCAGGGTCTCTTTTATTCAGCTACTGTAGCTACAAGGATGAGAAGCCTCACGGACAGAGAGAGGACATCATAGGAGGCTGTAATGGCTTAAACCACCTCTGTAAGATTCACCAGAGCTCCTTCTGTCAGGCAGTCCTGTGTGCTGCAAATGGAATTTTCATTAAATGCTGAACAAGCCTCATTAACATCTCCCTGAGAAAATAACAACGTTGGGTAGCAAGCAGTGCCTCCATTCAGTCAGCTTCTCCCACCAGAACAAGCCCTGCTCAGCCCACTGTATGCTTAAGCCACAGGATAGTTTGTTCCCTATGAACACAGGGCAAATCCCACCCAACAGACTGATAAATCATGAATGATTTGTAGTTGTCAGAGAAACACTGAGCTATTTTGAGGGTCTGAAATAAGTCATTTGGACACTAAGACTGCATGTGCAAACAGCAAGACTTTCTTTATCTTATGGAAACATGTAATGAATTACATGATAGCCCGACTGAGATAAAATGCTCACTGTCAGTAAAGAAAAAAAGATGAGAGGGTTCATTGCTGTGTAATTATTTCCTCCTGTCTTTTTTCTTTTCCTTTTTCTCACTTCAGAAATGAGAGACAGCTTTTACAGCTGGAAGACTTGAGTTTTGCACAGTAATAGCCACAGTGAAGGTCAGTAAGTCTGACTTGAAGTAACGGCTGAGTACATTGGATCTCATTTCATTTTATGACAATGGCAGAAGCAGTGCTGATCAGCAGCATCATATTTCCTTTTCTTCAGCATAAAAGATGAAGTGATTGTTCCATGAGACAGCACTGGGGGAAGGAAACTAGGAAAGGACCAATGTACCCAACAATGCACTCACTACACCTGTACCTGTGTTTTGTCCTTCCTTCCTCTCTTAGTGCTGACAAAGGGGTTTCAAGATAACTCCTTTGGAGTTTTTCAGTGTTTCCCCAAGGTATTTCACAGTCCCTTTTATGCTCAGAAAATGCAGATACCTACATAATGAGTGTCTTCTGCATGGGAATACTGGGGAAATTGGTACTTAATATTTCTGTCCTGAGTGCAGCTACATAAGGACTCTACTGCTCTCCAAAAAGATGCCACGCCTGTCTGTCCGATTTTGTGCACTGTAGTATTGAGCATGTCACTGACTGACACTCCAGGGTTAAAGCAGGAGAAATTCTCCCTCCTAGAGGCCACAAAGGCTTTCTGAATCTTCTAGGTTAAAATAAGTTAGGGGAGGCCTGATGTGAGTGAGGTCAAATGAACCAGGATCGTGACTAGAGGTGCAGACTCTGCTAATACACTTGAGTGTCTCCCAGCCCCTTAAAATCTGAGTACCTTGCAGTATTGCAGTGTTGCAGAGGACTAGTATCCACTAATATCCACAGTATGGAAGCAGAAGTGAAATGACTGGACCAGGACACTTGGAAAAGTAGAAAAATCTGAAAAAGATTTCTCAAATGTGAGGTTAATTCATTTCCCACTGGGCCTTTTTTCCTCATTGATTCTCTAATTATTTTCTTAAAGACTTTCAATTCTTCACTTCTATATTGTAATGCTGCTCCTGAGATAAACTCTGCATGGTCTCTGTTGCTGGGACACAGATGTTTTGCTCACAGGTAAATGAGCAAGAGGCAAAGAGCTCAGGCAAGTGTCAGGCTTGGTTTTGCTGAGGACAAACAAGAGCTGTGATCCTTGGAGAAAGGCAATTATTGGTGACAAAATCTGGATGGACCTCAAAGCATAGTACATTAAACTTTCCTCTCTACATTCCTTAGCATTTCCTAGCATTGATTTCCTGCATGTTAACAAGCCTATTGAAACATAATAGGGATGCTGCTAATAACCCCACACTGGTGTTCATTCAAAAGTAATCAGACAGAAGTAAACCTTCCTCCAAACACCAGTGCAAATCTCACAAGCTGCTCCTAAGAGCAGCAGGCTCTACATCTGCCCCAAAACTAACTGTCTTTCTTCCTGCTACTACAAGAGGATGTGTATCAAGGCAAACAGGTAGCTGTAGTTAAGTTGTATTTCTTTGCCTTAGCTTACAGAAGAAGCAGATTTATATACACCCTGGGCTGTTCCATCCTCCCTGGCACATCCTCCCTCTCACCTTAGTGCTACAGCAGAACAAGAAAAGCAAAGGGTTTACACCCTAGTGGTGTAAATCAGCCTGCTGTTGTAGCTACAATGAAGATTTTGACCAAATATTCAACTTGCTTGTGAGTTCTAAGATGCAGTATGTGCTTTCCAGTGCCCATTCTTGAAGTTTTGTTCTCCAAGATCTGATCCACAGTTTTTCACCTCATGCTTTATCAAAGGTTTTAGAACAGTTCCTCAGGGGGTATCTACATGGTGCAATGAAGTGTTGTGCAAGGATAACAGAGTTATCCCTGGACTAATGGAGTTATCAGGAACAAAACTGCTACATCAAAAAGCTGCTCTGCCAGGGTAATTGTGCTGACTGCAGAGCAGGGTTTCTGGGTCCAGCTGGCACGCTATAGAAAGCCAGTCCAGCACCAGCTTCTGCAGAGCTAACTCTCCTCTCCCTCTGTTGCCCTGACATGTCCATCAAAACTCCTCAAGCAGCTGAATCCCTTTGGGCTCTTTGGGTACTTCACTTGATTGCCCTGTGTTTGCCTTTCCAGGAGAGTGTAGTTTGTCAAAGGACAGACGGATATGACACAGGGACACCTCTGTGTGGAAGCAGAGAGACAGCTGGAAGTCAGGGCACCAAGGGCATTTAAAATGATGCTAGACACTTGGGTTCAGGCACCTATCTGCTGTCCAGGGATGGGGAATTTTCAGATGTCAGTGTCCTCAAGGTGTTTTCAGCAATGGGAATGCAAACTTTAAATTTTATCTTGGCCAACTTGCTTGACAATCTTACAGCAAAAGATCTTATCTTGAAAGAAAAGAAGATGTCTACAAGGAGACTCAGGGGGAAGGGAGAGAGGATGTTATCTAGCTTGTTTGTAAGTGAGCCTTGTCAAAGATGCAGGTAGACAAAGAGGTCAGCATAGGCTGGAGCACAAACATCTCTTATGAGTGAGGAGTAACTTTTACTCAGAGAAATTGTCCTCATGAGAAGTGGGAGCTTTCCCCTGGCTGCTGCCTCTGCTGTGGCCAGTGGTCTGGTTTGGTGAGTTTGTTCCTCAGGAACAGCAGCAGGACCCAGCTGCTCGTACATCACAAAACCCTGCATCAAAATTAATGCTTCTAAGTTACTAGTCACCTGGAAAGGAATTAAACTAGGGGCTGAAAATTAATATTTTTATGCAAAATACCAAATCCTGCATGTTTCCACTCACCTTCCCTCTTCCTGCAAAGAGTTGTGCTGGGAGTATGCATTCCAGAGCAGCTGTAACTGTGGGAAATAGAGATTTTTACATCACCAATGGGAATTATCCTGTTGTATCATCATCTTCAGAATGTGATTCTGCTTTTGGGTTTTGTTGTATTCTTTTCCTTTTGTAGGAGTGAGAAACATTGATTATACATTTATGCCTGGTTTTAGCACTGCTAAAATGTGAACTGCAATTTTGTCACAAATGCTGTATTTCTGAATTACTGTGCTTTGATGCCCCAAAGGAGGCCCAGAGGAGCACTTGTGAGCATTCTTTTTATTTTAGATTGTTTGCATTTTTCCTCAAGACTAGTCAGATAGATCTAATACATTCCTGATGCAGCAATTTGTTGCTGTTTATGTTTTTTGTCAGATGACCTACACCCCCACACACAAACACCTTTCAAATTTCTCATCAACTTTTATTAAGCTATTCCTAAACCAAAGAATTAAATAGCTCTCTCTTTTGTTTTTTTTAAAACATTAAAAACTTTAGACACCAAAACATTAGATGAGCACACAAGACTCCAGCTAACTGTGTTCTATCGCTCACAACAGGGTACAGAGAGCAGCCCTAGGGGTAATGGCTGTAGACTGAGCAGGGAGGTAGAGAGAAGTAGTTCCTGCCTGGCCATTTTCTGTGTTTCCTTCCCACTCCAGCAATGGCAGCCACTCAGCCAGGGAAGAAACACTGGAAAAGGCAGTGTCTTGCCTCCAGGAAGCCTCTGGTATTCCTCGTTTACTGGCAGATGATCACAGCTCAGTACGAGCCAGGGATTTCCCCACAGCTGTGCTGCACTGCTAGGCTTCTGTTCACACTGACCCTGATCCAAAGCTCTCACTGAAGCCAGTTTCTTCCAGTGACTGCACAGGGTTTTGGATGTGGCCCATTACAGCCAGCAGCACTGGCTGCAGCCAAAATCTTGGCTTGTGTTTTACAGGTGATGGGAATAGATAGTCACAGTTATTCTTTCTGGCCATAAAATCAATGCAATATCTTCTGATATTCCTTGCCTCTCCCTAATAGAAAGCACTTCTTCTGCCCTATTCCTGACCAAGTTTCCTGCAAAATAGTACATTTCATACAGTTTTCTCCTCACTGGATGTTCTCACTGGGATGCTTAGACATCAACATATTTATATCCAAGAGATCCTGAAGAGGTTAGCCAGAGGTGATTATGTCTCAAATGATGTTGTACTATAATTGCTCAGGATATCAGCTTAAATGAAATAATCTGCACAGGAGAGAAGAAACAGTAAAGCTAAGGAAGGAAATTGCTGCTATAATTACTATAGTATTTCTATTTGAGGTATTAAGAAGAAATGTTTAGAACATAAAAAGCCTGGAGAGGATGACATGTGGCAACTACAGACTGGATGGTAGAGCCTCTCTTGCTTTACATCAGCTGTCACAAGCTTTCTGAATGTTACTTATACATAAGTGGAGGGTAAGAATACAGGTAAGAGGGTAGGTAGGAAATAGCCCAGAGTAATAATCTAGCTTAAATACTTTATAATTACCTAAAAAGGCATGAGACATACTCTCCTTTAGGATCCTTTGTAAACGAAGTCATTCAAGCCTTGCCCTTAAGGTCTTTTGCCACTGAAATTGTTCTAGCCTCGATACCAACTTTGACAGTGGTGCAACCAGACCCACAGCCAACAAGGTAAGAAGGTTAACAGGTGTTCCTTACAAACAACTACCTCACTTTTTCCCCTTTGGTTGTTTTTTGTCTTTCTCCCTGCCAGATTGTTCTGAACAAAAAACGATCTGGAATTCTTAGAGCTAAAGCAGCCTCCTTGTTCTAAACATAACAATGACGTGCAAAGTTCTCCTGTTTCCTCTCCAGCTCTTCTACTATTTCTAGAAATACACTTTATTGAAAACTTTTTGGAGAAATGCATTGACTGTAGAGCTAATATTTCAAAACCTCTTGAACTTTAACATGTGGGTACATAACTGTGTGATCCTCACTAAGAAAACATGCATGCTTAAACAACCAAAAAAACCTAATTACCTGAAGAAACATTTCCTGGTCTAGAGCCCTCCTGAACCCTTACAAGTGGCCAGACATTAGGTCCTTTCAGACATCAAGCAGAGCCCTGAGGGATTCAGTGTTTCACAGTCCAGGCTGGTACATGGGATTAGAGGATTGCATTTTATTCTTGGGGTACATCAATGTGACAGTATCCTCAGGAGGGTTGGATGCAGGAATCCTTCTAACCAAAGTCTCAGCGCCAGGGATGCTTTTTAAGACATGAAATCCTCACAGACCTGCCAGAGAGTTGCAAGGAAACTGCAAGAAAGACCTATTTTAACCTTTTGCTTCAGATTTTGTGCAACTTCTAGCAGGGCGAACACTGACAGCAAACAGATTGGAAATTCCTCAGTTACTGGATTACTCCCTGTTTCTGCTCAAGCTGCTGCATCTTTGAAACAGTAAATTCTTGAGGAAAAGCATGGCTTACAAGACAGAACAACAGAAAAGACATTAGAAATTGATGAGCAGAGCAGGTGAGTGCCATCCACGTTCTTTTAACAGCAGAGTGACTAATGATTGCTGCCCAGCAGGGAGGTGACTCTGGCCTAATAGATGGTGTCAGGACTAGCTGGGGATGAAGGTGTATCTAAGGTGGCAATCAGAGCTAATGAACCAAGGACACTTTCATAAACACAGCCCCCAGTTGTGCCCTTTGCTGTCCTTTTTGTAGATTTAGAGGAGCAGTACAGGCTTGTTATTGTAGCAGGCAGAAAACCAGCCCAGCCTTGTGTTCCTGTTAGTGACTGACCCCCATGTACAGCTGCAGACTATGGAATTCTGAGATCACAGCAACATCTGTGGAAATGATCACCTTGAATGGAAGAAGCTGGGCACCCATACTAGGTGATGAACAGCAGTGCTTCATTAGCAGCCCCCAATGAACTGACCTGGTAGGTGCTGGTGTATGATTCATGATTTAAATTTCTATTTCATTAAAATAATTTGATTTGGCTGGGGGATGGTGAAGGGGGAGACAGTGTTTGTTTTGTTTCAGACACTTTCATTTCATTTCAGCAGAAATACCAGGCAGTGGTTTGCAGGAAGGAGGGAAAAATCCTCACAGACATTCCAATGCAAAGCCATATATTTAGGTTTAGTGCAGGAAACATTGCAGACACTGAGGGCAGGTACTCTCCTGAAAAACAGTTACCCAAGCCTGCACTCCTTTACAAATAGGACAGATTAGCAACTATAACTCCTTCTCCCAGTAGGAGATGATCTCTGTGTTTCTCTCAGTCTCTTATCACCCCCAAGTCCTGCTCTGTTGTCATATCTCAGGTCTTTCTCTAGAATTTCTCACTGTCTTGCAGTTCTTCCAAAGTACAGAAAGCCTAGAACAGGTACAAAAGATGGGGTCTCTCTTTGCCAAATATACTTGTTTTCAGTTATTATCCTGAACTGGAACACCAAAGATATAAACTTGCAAGTATTTCCCTTACTGCTACTTGATTTGTATATAAAAATTCCCAAATATATTTGAAGCCATAGTATGATAGGCATCATAGAAACACATTGAAAAAGAGTCTGTACCTGAGCCAAACATACAAGACAGAGGGGAAAGAAGAGAAGGAACTGCTTCCCCATTTTACAATGACTTGGAAAGATCAGCCTGGCTTGCCCAAGGTCATACAGAAACTCTAGGGAACTGAACCAAGACCACTGCAGTCCCAACACAAAATCTTAATTACCAAATCCAATTTTCCACTTTTCTTTTGTATGGTTTTTTTTTTTTCATACATTAAAACACTTCACAGAAGCTTTTCCTTTTTCTTTCTTTCCCCCCTCCCCCCCCAGTAGAACAGGAAAAGCAAAGGCTGCAAGTTGTCCTTGTTAAACTAGGTTGTGCAGTCAAATAAATTTAAAATGATATCTCAGCAAGATTTTGTAACCTGCCTGTGACAAATAAAAGGACTTTCACCCTGAAAACATGTGAGTGCTCAGGAGGACTGGCTAAGAGAATTTAGCAAGGCTTCTAATGAAAGAGCTGAGCTGCAATATGTATATGCATGAGTTCATGTATTATTTAAACCATTCTGATCAGAATATGCATTGTGAGCACAGTACTGAAAGTGTCACTAGCATTCATGCATTGAATAACTTGCCCTCATAAAGGTATAATTATGCCTTCATCAGTTTTGTTTGTACTCCCAAAGCAGTAATAACACAAACAGAAAGTAACCTTAAATGTTGCAAAAAGCACATAAATACAAATCTAATTATATATTTCCTTGATATTATGGCCAAGCAATGATGATGTTCACTGAAGTATAACATGGGAGACCAAGTGCCCTCCCGAGGGCCTTTGTAGAAAGCTTCTATGCTCAAGTCTAGCCTGAGGGTCAAAACAAATGTATTACACTAAAACTGGTCAGCCTGCCTCAGTGAGCTGGTGGTAGGTCCTTTCTCTGATAGCTGGGAGGTTCAGATTGGTTTTTTTTAGTGATTCTATTGCAGCTCACCCAGTGCTTGCTGTCATACACTGCACCTCTCCACAGATACCCACAGACTGACAATTAAATCAAAGTAATGATGGCTCCCTAGGAAGATATCCTATCCACAGAGGTCCCAAGGATGACTGTGCCACACAAGACAGTGGGGAGGGTGAAAGGGGAGAAAGACCATAAGAATAAAAAATGGAGGGGTGGGGGTAATTCTCAAGGTGCACCAAAAGCACCCCTGCCTATGGACACACACATCTTGTCAAGGAAAAAAAAATGAAGACAAACTGAAATCAGGCTGTAAAAAGAAACATAAAAATCATCCACAGATTTTTTTTTTATTGTATTCAAACAGTTGCCTCGGTGCAAGATTTCTATACTAAATTTATTTATGAGCTGTGATCTCAGTCTTTTGGGTTTTGTTGGTTTTTTTGTTTTGTTTTGTTTTTTTACCATTTTACAGGTTAGTGAATTGCACTTTCATGTGGGAACATGCAGCACCTGTTCTTGCTGGTAGAAGTGGCAAGACTCCCACTGGTTTCATTCAAAGGTTCAGGCTGTTAATGATGACTCAATCAATCAATCAGTCAAGGCATGAGAAGCTGCAGAAAGAACTGGAGCCAAAATTGGTCTCAAAATTCAGTGAGCTCATTAGTTCTTGTGTTGTTTTATCAGCTGAATCAGATATGCTTTCTGGATCCGTGAGGAAAGATGCATATCTAGGACTCTTTGGGTAGGTATTGCTTGGTAAGCACAGTACTTGGTTATTTCACTGCAGATCCTGCATGTCAAAAGTTTCAGGAGAGCATGATGCCAAAAGGTAGCACTGGCTAGGCACTAGGACAAGAGCAGATGCAGGGGTGGGACTCCAGGACAGGAGAGGTGAAGGTGGCAAGGGCACCAGAGGAGAAGACTCTGGTTTTGGGGCATCCAGAAATGGCAAACAAGCTTGAAATGAAGTGTTGAAGGAGGCAAGAATGAGATACCTTGGAAAGATGACCTAGTCATTTACACCAGTGTGAAACCAAAATTAGAACTGTGTGGCCTGTATTTAGGAAGGGAGACCTAAAACCTTTCTCCTCCAGGAAGTATTATGGGAATTCATTATCCCATTTGCTTTTTATGGATGCAACTTGAAAGGATACTACTAATCATATTATCGTACTGTTAAATGATGGACACATTTATCTCCACAGTCTGTGTTATTATTGGAAGAGGTGGTAGAAAAATTAGCACTTGCAACTTTCTCTGAAAAGATCCATTTGAAATTGTCACACTTCATTTTTTTTTTAAAACCAAGATCTTTAAAATTCTCTTGTCTACTAATTACATTGAAGCAGCCCATAAAGTTGGAGGAAGAAGTACCCAATAAATGCCTATTTACTCTGTAAGTGTAAGTTTCACTAGATCAGTTCCATTTTCCTTCTGGAAGAGCTAAATAGTAATAGGTAATGCAAAGACATGAATGTGGTATTAATAGCACAGAACACCACAAGGTTGCTCTATAATGCAGAAATACTTAAAACTAAGTGAAAACCACCTAGACTCTAAAAAGGTTTATTGCAGGTACATTTAAGCTGGGTATGCTTAAACCAGCAGTTCACTGAATGAAGCAAGGTATAACTGACATAAGCATAGCAACATTCTCCTCTGCCTGAAGGTTTGCTGTTATGCAGAAAAGCTTGCAGTCTTTAATAGTTTAAGTGCAGAAGGGAAGAAGCTTTAAAAAAAGGGAGGAAAAAGGGAATACAAAAAGCTATCCAGCACTCTGTATCCTACTGGGTGGTGTTGTCTCTGGTTTTATCCCCATCTCTAACATCCTAAATGTTCAAGGTCAGAATGTTTCATCCAAGTGCTGCCATAATCAGATAAATGATAGTTCAGCTTGTTCCACTGATGTTGCTCAATAAATGAAATGCTGCTTGTTTTGATCAGGGCATTATGAACCTTCCACTTAAAATCCTGGGATGACAGGTTGTATGTGTTCACAATTTCCATGCACAAGAAATAGGCTTGCTTTTCTTGTTGCCTCTCTACTCTCCAGAAGACTGGCCATTTTTCTGTACATCTCAATATTTTGCCAGGTAGTCACATTATATAGAATAGGGAAGATTTACTGGAATTAAGATTAAGGCTCAGGAAACCTGCATGTGATGAGCAGCTCTGCAGTAGGCTTCTTTGAAGCAAAACATAGTGACACATCATGGACAATTTTTCTGGACTTAAGCACTCTTTACATAGCTATCAGTTTCTTTCTGCAGCAGCAGCTTTCCTACCCCAGTCACTACAAAGTGTTCACTGATGAAGGAGGGCTGGAGAAGAGAAGTGTCAGGAAGGGACCAAGGACACAGGAACCAAGGGGAGTCCCCAGAACTGGTGCAGAGAGGGGCTTTAGGATCCTCATCAAATCAGCCAGTAGACTCCAGCAAAACAACCTCTGGCCACATATAGTGACAAAGAAGTTGAGGATATTCATAAGGTTAGCATTTTCAGTATTTAAGGAAATGCCTCTTGATGAATGTATCTACAAGAAATGGTCAAATAGCCTCTGTGTCTCAATTAAAACAGGAGACAAATTTTCCTTCTTCAGCTTGGATTACATACTAATCATGGAAGATTTTTGACATGGAAGATGCTGCATATATGCAAAGTCTTGCTGCAATTAAATAAAAAAAAAGGCAAGAAAAGCTCTTTAGACTCTCTCAAGAGGCAATGGAGAACAGAATTTAGGTTTTCCCAAGGTAAGCATCTAAAATGATTTATGTATTACCCCCTGAAAGTAGTTATTTCTATTAGATGACTATAGAATAACCTAGACCAGACTTTAACATGTAGATATTTAAACATACAATAAATTTTGATAAAATGAATCCTGTTCCAAGAATCTGTGGTTTTATTTCCATGTTTTTAAGAGCCTTAAGCTATGGAAAGTTTTGACTTTGTCAGTACTCTAACAACTGAATTAAAAGTGGATGCATTCAATACCCGAGTATTCATAACAATCACCAATTTGAAAGTGCCAAGCAAGCATGGTTGAGTGGTATGACTAAGAAAGTGGAAAGATCAGAATCTTTGTTTTTCTGTTGTTCCTTAAGAAAATAAAAATTTGACTAGTATGTTTCAGTTTGGCAAGAGTCAGTAATTCAATAATATGCCATATAATGATGAATGTGGCAGAGAGAAATCAATGATGGAGAGTGTAAAACTTTAAAGTTAGTGAATTATTTAGTTCTCCCTCTTAAAAGAGCATTTTTTTCCTGGCATGCTTTTGAGTAGCTAAGTGTATTGAGAGAGCTAACTATTTTTCCTCATACAGTGTCTGCATTTTTCTCTTCATCTGCCTAAAAGTCTAGTTAGCTCCAGCTAAGGGTACAGGCAGAAGATTTAAGATAGATGAATCAGGATGGCTTAACAAGCCTCAACCTCATTCATTATTGCTTCAGCTAAGACACACAACTCTTCAGGCAATCTCAGAGCATGCACACATGTAGATACAGTGGCTCAGTTAGTACATAACAGCTTTAATGAGCTTCTGTAACTCAATCCCATCCTATGGCCTTACTCCAACATAGACTGGCATTGTGCTTCAGTAATTTAGTTCTTCACAGCAGCTCTGTTAGCTTTCATCCTGCTTTTGCTTAGGCAAAGCCAATATCAAACTGCCCTTGACAGAGCAGTATTGTTCTAGAGTTATGCTCCTTTCTCACCCTGTATGAAAGAAGACAGAAGGGAAGAAGCTGCCCTAATATCAGCAATTGGAGCTAAATTAGATACAGTTACACTAGTAGAATGCTTTGTGCTTGTTATTTTATCCTTCATTTCTCTTTAACTTCTGTTGCCACAAGCACATTTTGCCCAGTATAAGCAGATTTCTCTGCTAGGAAATGTGTTGGCATGATTTATAAAGTATTTCTGCATCATAAATTTTAGTAAATAAAAGTTTTAGTAAATAAAACTTACAGCCAGATTTTCTAAAGAGCTCTGCACACAATAGCTTGTGTCACTGGGTGCTTTTGAGAGCTGGACTGCATGAAGGTGTCTATATGGGCTCATGGTTTGAAATAACTTGAATCTAGCATTTATAGTGAAGATACCTTTACAAGAATAAAGATTTTGTTTCTTTCATAGAAGGAGGGGAAAGAATGAAGGGCAAGGAGGAAAGAAAAAGGTGAGATTGTTCTCTTTCCCCTGTATTCCTTGTATCTTTTACACATATCCCTGAAGGAAGCAGAGAAAATAAGTAGAACAAGTCTGCTGTGGCAGGAAGCAGCTGATCCAAGATGAGGCAGTTTATCTTTTTTTATATTAAGACCCTTGGGAAAGTCCTGTTCTTCCCTTAGGCACAGCCCTTTCCACTACTGGGAAAATAGTTACCTGCTAGCTCTTGCTCAGAAACTTGCCTCAGTACCTAGTCGAGAGAGGAGCCAAACCCTTCTGGAACAGTGCAAAGCAAAGCTAGGAGGACTGACTTCATTGCTGAAGATTTGGTACATATTCCCACCTGTTTTGACTTGAGGGCTTGTGAAGCATCACAGAAGAGTCTCTGTAAAATAAGGTATTTTCTTATATTGCATTTGTCCTGTCTACCTTTTAATCCCCCCAACTTTACCTACAGCAGATTTCTCACGAGCACTTTTGTTCTGATCTGGCCTTGCAAAAGGACTCAGCTCACCTGGAACGTGGCTCTGCCAGTGCTCTGTGTTGCTGTAGTAACAAAGTAGTGTTCTATGCCTTCAAGAATCAGGACTGCAGAACTGCTGATTTTTCTAATAAGGTTAAAAAAAAAAAGATAAAAGAACTTTTTGATTACATCTATCATTCTTTGTGTTGTAGTGCTGTAACAATAGAACTTTAATGTTCCCTCTGGAATAAATATATGAGAAAGCAGAGCTTTCTCAATTGTACAAGGTTGAAGGAAGGTCTGAACTTTAAATCCCAGTGACATGGACAATCACTGCTGGGCTCAGTTTCATGTTAGTGCAATCACAAAAAATTGCAATGAAGTCTACAGAGTTATGCTGACATAAAATGCCTCTGAGCAAGGCTGGAATCCAACCAACTCACTTCTGTAAAGTTGCATCAGCTATATACCCATGGGCTAAGCTGAAGATGCATGTCCTGGCCCACCTGAGACAGCATTGTCTACCTTTTTGATGACTCTGATGTTTGGTAGTGGTCCAGTGGTGGATACTAACAAAACTCCAGTAAGAAGCAAATGTTTATCACAAACATCTTCCTTTCATTCTTACTTTTATTTCCTACTGCAAAACTGGATAATCAAGAAGTTTCCTGTTCTTGAAATTTGCAAGCTCAAACTTAAGCTTTAAGTAAATATTCCAGTATTCACTACAGTGTAGCTGGCTCCTTCCTTTCTGCCACTGAACATGCCAGCACAGCTACAATTACACTTTTATGCACAGGGGATTGTGTATGTATTCAGCCAGACCCAGGCTAGTAGAGGAAGCAAGATCAGTTTGAGCAGTAGATGCTTTAGAAATGATAGTTGATTTCCACATTTATACCCACGTAAGGATAGACATATTAGGAAAAGGAGTGCTCTCTAAATGGCAAAATCATACTCAGTAATGACAATATGCTGGAGAAATTAACATAGACAATTATTTCAACTTCTCTGCACTGCAAAACCTCCTGGTGGATGATAGTGGGAGTAGTAAAGGAGTGTGGCTGTTCAGTGAAGAAGCTCCAGCTGACAGTGTTCAACAAGTATGTGAAGGAAGGTTAAGACTTCATGAATCAAATTCAAGTGGAGCCCTGGGAAAACCCTGCAGCAGAGACTGAACATGCTCATAGGAATGAAACTGCTAGTGCTTTGTCATTGCTTCCAAAGGAGTTCTGCCTTTCTCCCTGTGGCAGATCCTTATGCCCCCTCAGCACACCCCACAAGCCAGCTTAGGCAGGCATGGTGCATCTTCCATCTGAGGAGCATGGCAAACAGGCCTGAGTGTCTCCACTGCAGCTCAGAAGTATCAAGCTGATGTTATTCTTGCCAGCTGAAACATGGATGGATGGCTGCAGGTCTGCAGTGCCCCAGAGCTGTGGGAGAAGCTGGGCAGCTGCTGAAGCACCTACTCCACACTGAGCTCAGGGGCTGCCACAGTGACAACTACAAACCCTGGGCTGTCTTAGCTCCCTATCTAGCAGGCACATCTAAGAGCACAGCAAAAAAAAAATCTCTAAAACGTTTACAGAACTGAAGACCTTATAAGGGGAAAACAGGTGGCTCCCAAGGGATGCAGCTGTGGCACCAACTCTCCTGGAATTCAAGAAGCATTTGGACAATTCTCTCAGCCATATGCTGAGACTTTGGGGTTGTCCTGTGCATAGGCAGGAGTTGGACTCGATGATCATTGTGGGTCCCTTTCAACTCAGGACATTCTGTGATTGTATAAAAAGCAAAATGACATTGTTGAGCAAGGATATTCAGAGCTGTTTGGCTCCTTTCCTTCTTTTCTTTTCCTCTTTATTTTCCCACAGATTTGCAACTACTGTGGACAGTTACCTTGACAACTTTGCTGTTCCATCCTATCATCACCAAGTCCTACTGGTGGAATTTAATTCCCCTTTCATTACATACCATTTGCACAACTTTTGAAAACACTTCTGAAAATTGAAGTGTCCTGCCTGTACAGTCTCCATGTGTTAGGCTGCATTATTTATTGCTGTTACATCAAGGCTTTCATATCTCACCAGTCTGCCAAACTAAAAGCCAGTTATGAAAGGCCATTAAGGATTTTGCAAAACTAAGTTGTGTATCCATATCAGCCTGTTGTCCATTTTAGGAAACTAAATTGGTTTTTGGCTCTTTGGATTGGCTTTTCTATATTCTGTGTTCAGGATGCTTGTGCAGAGCCACAGCCTTCCTCTCAAATTGCTTTCTGTGGCATTTTCTAATGTCCTGATTTATTTGGGGTCCTACATACTCAGGATGAAATCCCTGCTCACATTTAAGTTGAGTTTTGCCTCCATCAGAGTATATATTTATGCCAAGTTCTACTTTTGAAGACTTTGCTGGTGCTCAGAAGTGCCTTTGTAATGGTTCCCATGGATGGGTAATTGCTAAAAGTTTTAATGTGGGGGAGCAGAGATGCATAAGAGGCAAAGCCTGTGCTCAAATGCAGGTCTGGCAAAGCTACCTTCCAAAAAGTCAGCATGTGACATCAGGCACCAGACTGCTGCTGTAACTTTATTCATATATAGTGGAACCTTCACCCAGGATATGTGGTAACTCCCATCAAGACAGATCAACAATAAGTTTGTTTCTACATTTGAAGTTTCTAGAATTTCTAAATTAGCTTAGATGATACTAAAAGAACACTTAGGTAAAAAAACCCTAAAGTTATCTTCTTGCTGCTAAATTGGACTGTTCTCAAGTGAAACCAAACTGTTTCTGAACAAGCTTAAGTTCACAGAGAATGGTTCTTCCTATATTTAGCAAACAAATTTTGCTAAAAACTAATAGTAAAAATAGGCATCTTGAGATAATTTTTAGAACTTGGACAAAACTTAAAAGCAGCCACTTAATGATAAATATGGTCAATTACAAGAATTCATATTTAGAAATCTGTTATCATCAGTCTGTATCATCACCCTTTCATGCCTACTGCTTAGAAATCTAAAAGAATTAATGATGACTATTCAGAATACTTGTATGAAATGTTCATAATAAGATGCAGTATGCTAGAAGGGACTGTAATCACTCCATAGTTAAAAGCAGCAATGATCTTTCAATATTAATGGAAACTGCAGCTTTCCTGTCTGCAGCAGATACAAGTAAAGATCTCAGAATGTAGCCCAGTCTCTTATGGTTTCTCATGATATGTTTAACATTGACTAAATCAGGACACTAATTACTATTAATTCCCTTACAGAAAATAATTTATTTTGGTGAAAACTAGGTTGGAGAAGACTGTCAAATCTTTTGTTAAAAGCAGATCTATGGTGCAAATCTGGATGTAGACTTCCCCAAAGCCTGGGCTGCAGGGTCCTCCAGTGTGGTTCTGCTTCTTTGAGTGGTGGCCAAACCCAGCTCTGCCCCAGCCATTTCTTCCAGTTCACTTACTCCACCTAGAGCTCCAGCAGCACCAGCTTTGCTTGTAGGATATTTCTTAATGTTGGTGATGGCACTGCTGGTCATCTCAGTGTTGCTAACATGGCTTTCTTATGCAGTACAAATGCTTCCATGTTTATCTCCATCCATTCAAAGGAAACAAGTCTGTCAAACTGTTATTTCTTTAGGTTGGAAGGAAAGGATAGAGGCACTACTGGGAAGCAGGGGGGGGTGGTGGTTAAAAAGGAAGCTAACAGCCAGAATTGCAAGGATAACAGATCACAGAGTCACACAGGATCACAGAATGGTTCAGGTTGGAAGAGACCTCCAAGATCATCAAGTCCAGCTGTCAACCTATCACCACCATGCCACTAGACCATGTCCCTAAGTACCACATCTCTGTTTTTTAAACCACTCCAGGGCTGGTGACTCCAGCACTGCCCTGGGCAGCTTGTGCCAATGCTTAACAACCCTTTCTGGGAAGAAATTTTTCCCAATTGTCACTCAGTCCCTGGGACCAGACTACAACTGGTTTAAAGAAAATCCTGAAATGCAACATGAAAGTCAAGTCCTCAGCACCCACTACTTTGCCTTGTAAATTTACTCGTATTTGGCCATACTTGCTGGTGCAGATCTAGCCTTAACTTTGAGACAAATCCTGCAAACATTACTTAGACAAAGCTTTTTAAATAGATGAGAAAATGGATAAGTAATTACTATTATATCTGTGCTACCAGCATTTTGAAAGACTTCTTTAAAAAGGGCCTGCAGACAGGTATAAATGAACTCCCAAACAAATTTAGCCTTGAGGAAAGGTGAGCATAAACTTGTTATTCCCAAGCACCATCCATTTACAACCCAAAATTTAAATAAATTAATTACCTAAAATTCTACTTACTATAAGAGGGTTTCCTGTAGCACATGAGGCAAAAGCTTGCCTGCCTTTTTCCCCCCCCTCCTTTCTTTCACTGTAGTATGTTCTTGTCCTGTGTCTTAGACCTCCTCTGTAAATCACATAAAAAGCAACAAAACCACAGAAGAGAGGAAACAAAAGGTTCTGGCCTTTAAATTCTGCCCTGATGTGACTTCTTGCTTTGTATTGGCTGGCATTAATGCCTGAATCTGATGGGAAATCTTTGTACAATTAGCTCACACATGTTGTGAAGGGTTTGGTAACTGCAACTTGTTAGCAGGGCAATTCTTCTGCCAGGTGGAACTGACAGGTGTGTGATCTCTCCTTGTGTGATCAGCTCCTGTGAGCCTGAAAGCTGAGAAGTAGATGGTGGCAGGTGGGGTGGGATTTCCTAGGAGAGCTCTTTGTGGTCTTATTTTCTTCTGTAAGGTTTTTATATCTCCTTGTGCCAAAGCTTGTTCCTCTCCCTATGGTTTAGCAGAGCATACTGCTGGATCTCACACTCAGTCAGTGTTCCAGTCCAAATCTTTGAGATCTGGTGTCCCAGGAAATTAGGGATACTCATATTGCTGTGAGGTCAGTTTAATGTCTGTGGGATGCTTTTGCTGCCTAGCCTCCCTCCCCAGGCACAGAAGTCCTGAGCTTCTCCTCTCTGCTGTGAAGTACAGACATGTAAAGCTCTAGAGAAACATTAAACTAACTCCTAATTAAATTCCTAAACTCCCTGTGCCTCCACCTTTGTAAGAATTTACTTTTTCCTTTAAGGTATTTGGCAGCTAAGGAAACCCTTGGTCTGCTCCAGTTTCACTGACCCCTGTGGCAAGTTCCCCAGTCAACCCTGGTTGTGAGACCATCATGACTGAATTTTCCCCCATTTCTCATAGTCACATTGGGCTAGGGCATGCAGCATGCAGCCCTTGTCTTCCCTCCTCACAGGAGTCCATCCTTACTGGGTTGTACTGGTTCCCAAAACTCCATGCTTGTCCAGCGAATGCAGCTCTGGGGGCCTCAGCCCTGTCACAGCTGGAGGAGCTCAAAAAAACCCCAAACCCATAAATAAAGCAACAAGGAAAAAAAAAAAGGAGATGGATCTAGTTCACATTCAACCAACATGCACAAACCAGGGCTCTTCTAAGCAGGATGAGGTTTCTCCCCCAGATATGCAGCTACACAGCTGGCTTCTAGCCAGAGAGTCTGATTTCTGTTTCATACAGTGCTGGCAAACATGTTTTGGGAGCCACTTAATTTGTGTCACAAAGCAATCTGCTGTGCTTTTCCCAGAAAATGCATTCAAATTTCAAAGGGAAAAGGAAGGGTTATCTGCAAACATTTGATCAGCTGGCATGCAGCAGCTGCTTGTGTAAAATCTGCCCAGTCTACCCCAACTGGAAAGCACTTTAACAGCCACTGGGTCCCTGGGCCTGAAAAAGCCAACAGGGGCAAGCAGACCCTGCCAGTATTTTATCAGCCTGATGTATTCCAAATTATGACTAATAGAAGTATTTTGCTATTTGTCATCTGGCTTGTAGTCAGACTTTTTCAGAAGAGGCCCATCATCATGCCAGTGGTTATTTTTGGCTGTCCAAATTCCATTTTCCTATGCTATTTCCTGCAACTACACCAATGGTTTCAGGTTTTGATAGCCATGTTCTTGGTTCCTGCTCTTGGTGAAAACCAAGCTAATGTCTTTATTGTTTACCAAAAGTATGTTGTTGAGGATTACTGGCCTGGATACTGAACCTCTCAAGTGTATGCCAGTATGAAGTTACTATCCTTAAATTTGCTCTTTAAGAATCCCACACTTTTTGAAATAACTCTACCCTCTGTCACCATGTTTTTTCTTAAAATAAACCCCAAAGTCTAGCCCAGTTCAGCCCCACTGGAGAAGGACTATCATATGGAAACCTGCTCCTTCTGAACAACAAATGCCTATATTTGTATGGTAGTGAGTAACTAAGAAAGATGAGGGACCTTACTTTCTTTTCCAGAAGTCAGAGTTGATGGCTGAGGTCTGTCAATGACCAAGCAGGAAGAAGCTTCAGAAGAAAGCAGGTAAAGGACTGAGTCCTGCACTTCACAAAACTGAGCAGACTGTGATTATCAGAGTCTTAAAATTTTCTGGAGTTTCTAGCTCAAATCTTAACCTGCAGGAGATGCTTCTGTTTTCATGGAGAGTAATGATTAACCAAAGGAGAAACAGACCATCCAGAGAGATCAGAGGCTGGCAGGCAAGAAATTTTGTCATCCCTAAGAATTCACTAACTCATAAACTGATTTAAATACAATATGGATTTCTCTTTGTGCCCATTCCATGAGGGCCAGAAACATTAATGCTGAAATACTTTACAGATTCTACCAAAGTGAGGGCTTTAAAATAAAGCAAATAGCCTTGATCCTGAATGAAATTGTACTGACAAATCTGGCTTACCCCAGCACAATGCTTTGAAGCACCTCTGGACAGGATTGTACTGATCTTAGAAGCAAATTTCTATAATCAGTATGAAAATCATACCTAGATATCCAAATTTAAACTTTTCTGTTAAACAAACTGAAGTCATATTGGAGGAATTAACAAAACCAGTTGTCATTTACACCTACATGTGTGCTCTCCTTCCCATATTCTAAGCTGTGTTTGGGGGAGTTGTTTGATTTTTTCCTCTTTTTCTTCATCTTGTGAAGGTTTTTTAGCTACTTGGCCACAGTGAGGATTGATTATGGAGGCCACCTCTTACAGTGGTTAGCTGATGATGGATGATGCAGGTGCTGAGAGGCCATTAAGATTTTCATGAAAGGGAGAGCACAGTATAGATGTAAGAAAAAAAAAAGAACAAATACAGTGTAGAATTTTAAAACATGTAATTAAATGTGGGGGTTTTCAAAAATCACTCTTAATACATTTCCTTTAAATGTGTATATTTTCCTAAATAGAATGTTCATTATTTATTTAAATACACACATAAAAGTACTAATCCTGGTATAAAACAGTTTAAAATATAAGTTTAACTATAAATTAGTTTACACCAATAGAAGATAGGAACTGTTTTCTCCAGATTTTCCTGAACTTAAATTATCTAAAATGCTTCAGTCTATACCTAATTAACCAGATGAATAAATCCCATTGAAGTCAAAGAAGCTACTGATGTGATTAAAGAAGATACACACTTAAATCCTATTTGGAGTTTAGATCCAGAAGCTTAACTCCATCCCCATTCAGCAATACATTTAGGCAACTTTAGACACTTGCTTAAATCAATAGGATTAGATGTTTGCTTGAAGTTACCCATGAATTTAAATGCCATGCTAAATTGGAAAGTACTTATATAATGGATTAGCTCTGGTTGAAATTTGGTAATTATTGCCTAGGAATGTTTTTAAGGACCTGAAATACATGCATTTTTCTATTTATTTTTAAACTATCTTCTGGAAAAGAGAATATTTTCAGTTTCATCCCATTACCTTACTTTCTTCCATCTTCTTTCCACTAGAAAAAAAAAAAAAAAAGGAAAGTATTTTTTCATTCATAAGGAGAGGAGAACAAAGTTTTAATTTCTTGAAGTTGTTTGGGGTTTTATGTTTGGATGTTTCTTTTTATTTCCAAATAAAATAATTCTATACAAAACCAAACAACACATTATTGTGATTCATGCTTTTCTAACTGGGCCAGCTGAACACAAGAGTTGTGGAAGTTTTTCCCCTAAGTGTACAGAGAACTCTGAGCTCACTTTTTCCTGACACAAATGCCTGTAACCTCATATCAATCTACTATTTTTTCGCCACCCTTTTAAGATGAACAGGTAACTCCAGATGTCAGAGCAAGAGAAGAAAGAAGCCAGCATTTGTATTAAGAAACATTTTTATTAACAAAACAGTAAATTCCACTTGCTTAGCATTTCCAATAATGAATAAATTGGCCTTGCAACAAATAAAAAAGTCGTAAATATCTATCACAGAAAGCACTATAAGGTTAGGGGCATTGGGCCTCTCTTCGATGTCTTAGGGTTGAAAGTTTCACACGTTATTTAGTGTTTTGTTAAAAAAGGCAACACAATACAGTCATAGAAATGAAGCCATCTCAGTCAAACAAATTAGGTTATTATAGAGAAAGGATCCAATTTTATGTTAGGTAGTTGGTTTATGTCTGTTTGTTTCTTGTTGCTGCTGTTTTCAAACAAAAAAGGACTTTTAAATCCACTTGCTGGCACTTCTGATACATCCTTTTTTTGTTGTTGTTGTTGTTATATTATTAAATTAAAGAGGAAAAAAGGAGAACCTTCAGAAACAGTGTTAAAATTGTGTTTGTTTATTATAGAAGTAGCAAATATTGTTTTCTTGATGTATGGATTTAGTTAAGATTAATCTACCCAACTGCCTGGAAGTTGACCTGACCATGCTATTTCATTAATGCAATCAATACCAAAGAGAAAAGACCATTTCATCTCACCCAAGCCATCTTCTGTCATGTCCTGTCATCAGATTATTCCTCCTCTTCTACATATCTTCAAGCACTTAAATCTGAACACCACCTGGCTTTCAACTTCTTTCCCCCCTCCAGCTGAAGTCTCTTGCTTCCAGCAATGAACTCTAGGATCCCTGACCCTGCTGCTCCCTGAGGGCAGCTGTCTTGCAAAGGTGGGAGAAATGAGGAATGCCACAGGTGAACAACAATCAAAGAAATGAGCATCAGATGCATTTTGTGAACCTCTTCTCATATCTCAGTAAATACTAATGAAAATGGAAAAAAAAAAAAGGTTTACAAATGCAACATGGCACACCTCAGTGTGGTTGGCAACCTTCAGGAGGTTTTCTCATGTCAGCTACATGTATTTTTAAAGTGCTCTGACTCCCAGATGGATAGCTGTACCAGTTTCCAGCCTTTTTCATCAGCTACAGTGAATAACACACAATAAAATGTTTTGTGCCTGCTGTTTAAAGCTAATTTTAAATTCCTCCTTCCTGTCTGTCAAATGTGAACATCTATATCCCTCCCAGGAGGCCTTCCAATGATGGGATTGATTTCTATTGAACTACCCTCTTCCTGTCTAAAGTATTCCCTTTGAATTGCTGTGTAAATAAAATGTTATGCTGTGTTTTATTGCTGTGAACTTAATGAAATAATACTAGGAAAAAAAAAACCCAGACAATGTAAATTACAGCATTATATTGAGTATGTTGAACTAAAATTCATTAATGTTTTCTATAGACAAGAAGCAGCTATATGTTACTTTAAAACATGATGAACTTATAGTTGCCTGGTTATGATGCCTTGCAATACTACACAATCAACTTAGCTAAAAATACTTTTTCATATGTCAAAATGCCCACCATTGAAAAATACTCTTGTGCACCTAAAGGTTATTTCCTTTTTGGAGAAAAGGGTAAATTCTGGATATTTAATATGGGTCTTTTTAGATCTTTTACCACCCAAAGCTGTAGGAGCTGTTCATACAACGGAATGCCAGATAAACACTCTGTGATACTTCCTAAGATTCTCAAGAAACTCATCATTCTCACCATTTTTTAAGAACAAGGTTTCTGTAAGGCAAACCATGTTCTCCAAGAGTGAAGCTTTGACTGGAAGCCAAAAGGCCAGTTTAAGTCACTAAGTATTTAGCTAATTAATGAAAATTGGCCATTCTGATCAACTTCATTGATGCATATCAGGAGCAAGAGACGGGGATAGGAGGGAGAAGGCAAATTACAGTAAAGATATAGTTTTGCTTTCTAGTCCACTTCTTTCATACAAACTACAAAAACTTAATTGCAACAGAACAGAGGCTGTACAGGTAAGAAAAAACTAGCTGGATCTTATATACATTCATACACATCCCCCTTATAACCACTACACTGTAAATTAAAAAAAAAAGAAAAAGAAGAAAAAGAAAAAGGAAAAAAAAAAAGAAGGGAAGAAATTGGGGACAATTTATAATGGCTGCAAAAAATTGAAGTATCTCTGTCGCTCCAGATGTCATAAAACTCTCTATACCTAGCAACACTTATAACATTGAGTTTACCAAAAATGGCTGAAGAGCAGATATAATTTGCATTTTCTATACAACAGGCTATAAAACATCACTTATCACAGTCCAGAAAGCACATATAGATGTGTTTTTATATAAACATATGTAATAACATATTAAGCGTGCATGAAAATTTCCCAATGATTGCATCTATGCCCTCTTGTTTATTTTTTTTCTTTCTTTCTTTCTTTTTTTTTTGGTTTTTTGTTTGTTTGTTTGTGGAAATGTGCCTTATATTCCAGATTATTTGTTTTGCTTTGTTTCTCTTTTTGAAAATAAGGCCTCCGTACTATTTTCCTCACAACCAGAAAGGGGCTTTTTGAAAGTATTTCTACATAAGTCTTCAGAAAAGCCAGCACTTTGTCTCAAATGCAAGTTTCCAATCACTGCTTCACTGCACCAGATGGCAAACTCTTTATGTTTGCTTGTTGAGTCACCATATAGAATGACAGTCTTCTCTGACAATAAGACTAACTTACTTCTCAAGAAAGAGCTAGCACTTTGGCTAAATCCAGAATCATAGGTAGCTTCTTTTTTCTTTCTTTCTTTTTTTTTTTTTCCTGTTTTGTTTTTTTTTTGTGTGTGTTTTTGTTTTTTTAATTGGTTTTGTTTCATATTGTGCCTTGATGTTGTAGTAATACTCCTTGCTTTATGAATGCGTGGTATCACCATTGTCTTTCAGAAATGTTCCAGCAACATAAAGACAGGCAGAGTAAATGAAAACACTGTGGATGTTAGGGAATTTATCAGCTCCTGTTTCTGAAAAACAAGAGCATGAAATGCTTGTTTTTAAAAACAGTCTCTCCTTTCTGATTGCATTCCCTGTCTTTTTTTGTTTGTTTGTTTTTTTGAATGTGCTTCATAAAAAGTAAATAAGTTTGTATTATGTCTCAGATAAAATGAAGACTATTTCTATACAAGCGTTCTTTTAGATGTTGAGATCAGACATAGTACTCCTTATCCTTATTTTTCTTGTTTTTGTTGGAGCTTTTAGCACTGTTGGGCTGTTTTTCCTTGATCACAGCCCCGTTGGATTGTGCTGAGTTACTGATGTAGTTTCGACTCTCATCTACGTGGTAGGATCCTTCGTCTCGGTTCCTGTACTTGTACATAGCATACAGGAGGATGAGGATACACAGAGCTGCTGCTGCCACGATCCCAACTACCATGCCTGTTGTGCTGCTGGATTCACGAATCACCTCAGATGAGCCAGGGTACTCCCTTCCTCCTCCTGCCCTGGTAGGATTTGCTGTAGAGGTAGATAATGAAATAAGGGAGAGGTTATTATTGAGGTTGCACATTGAGGAGTTATCATATCTACCTGTTACAAACATGCATCTCTGGGGCTGCCTAGCAATGTACCCTACTTTACTGGTCTGAAAACATTTAGGTTTGCAGCCCATTACATTTTCCTGTCTGGCAGGAAAAAGTAAACCAGTCTTTTAAACAAGGAAAAGGACAGTAAAGAAATTCTCATTTTAGCCTTCAAAGGTATAATTTCTCCAACTGCTCTTATTAAGCAAAGAATGCCTAACTAATCTGAAATAACAGGTGTGCCTCAATTTAAAGGCCAGAACACCTGGGAGGAAAGGATCTCTCTCTTTATCTCCTATAAAGAACAAAAAATGACACTACAGTACTTCTTGAGAAGACAGTGATGATAAGACAGAGTTCCAAACAGAATGGGGGAAAACATCAAAATTCCCTCTAATAATAAATGATAGCAGCCAGTAAGTTGGCTACAAGTAAGGTATCCTCAGCTGTCCTTTAGACTTCTCTTACCAAGCTTCTCAATTTCTCCTTTCCTTCTAATACATTTTTTCCCAAATTAATTATATTTACTTTTGTTACTTTTAGAGAACTATCTGACCCTGCTTTATCTTCTATAACTCACAGAGTTCACCTCGGATATGGATACACTTTAGAGCCCTTTTTCACATAACTTCTCCCATTCCCTCTTTCAGTCATTGACACCACTACCAGACATTCCTTCAAGCAGTGCTTTATTCCCAGGAAAAAAAAACAAAACAACAAAACCTCTCTCAAATTGCACAGAGCAAGGGCTCAGCCTTTTAAGAACCCAACCTCTCAGACCAGACTCTGGTCTTTTCAGTTGTGACATGAACTGACCTGACCTATGTCTTTAGACTGTAAAGTCATCTTGGTAGAAACTATTGTATTGTCTGGCACATTTTGTCCCTTTGCACAGCCATGTGGAATGAAAGCCTGATTCCAGGAGGGATTTCTAAGTTAAATGCTCACAGAACACACAGTCTTTATGCATTTCCCACTATCTCTTTTATTGCATTTTGAAGAAGGAGAGACAGATCCTTGTATAGAACTGCTTTAAGCTGAGATGCATCTCCTTCTGTAACTTAGAAGGTGACACAAAAATGAAGTGACCTGGGTCTATGCAGTGCTCCTCTGAATACACCAGCATTTCCAAACCCCTGAGAAACTATGTACCCTCAAGTACTGCCAGCCTTGGTTGAGCTCAGGAGCAAGAAAAGAGCAGTGAGTGAACCAGGGTTTCCCACCGAGTAGTGGAGTACACTCTCATTAAGCATCCAGGCTGGTTTATAGAAACCCTATTTTAAATCATTATGCATGGCTAAAAATGCAGTCAGTGAAATAGAAATGTTAACTAAGGGGATTATTAAACACTAGTTCTACACTATATTCATCATGTTAGCCTTATCAGGCCTTGCCTACAACTAGCACTTTACTGAAATGTATTAGAGAAGTGTCTTGCTCAAGGTGGATGAAAGAACACTGTGTCCCATGGTCACTTTTTTTTGCACTGTAAATGCATAATAGGAAGATAATGATTTTAGGGATGCTTCAGTAAAGGTAATGCCACTCAAACTATCAACACTGGTCAAAAATTTGCAACAGGTTTGGCCAACCCAAATTAAAAGCAACCACCAGCTACAGACATCAACAATTGGCCTATAAACACTAAAACACAGCAAAAAAACCCGCCCACAAACAGAACTAAGCTCCCTCCCCACCTTGGTATAAGTCATCATTTATTTATTGGTGATTTGTGTTTCTACTGTTGAAATGTGACCTCCTGGCAGTTACTAAATCATAGAATCATTATGGTTAGAAAAGACCTGTGAGATTATTGAGTCCAACCATCCACCTGACACTACCATGCTCACCACTAAACCATGTCCCCAGGCACCACATCTGTAAGTTCTTTTGAACTCTACCAGAGATGGTGATTCCATCACCTCCCTGAGGAGCCTGTGCCAATGCCTGATAATCCTCTTGGTGAAAAAGTTTATATTTTCTATGACTACACCAAAGATCCTAAAATTCCTTTCAGAAAGCTCTAAGATTTTTTTCTCATTTCAGGGTAGGGTAGATGCCACCCTACTAAGAAATGTAGTCTGTCCCAAAGTACTCAGTGACTTGTTTAGATCTTGTTTCTTCACCCTAGCTATTGTAGAAACTGGAAATTCTATTACATATAGGGTGTCACTTATTGTTCTCCAGGAGACAATGCTTTGTTGAGTATTTCCACAGTGAATGAAAAGGAGACAAAGTCTTATCTTACTGTATGTGATTTCAGGAAATTAAGTTCTCTCTGAGAAATAATAGAAGCAACTGAATAAACTCTGTCAATACCTGATGGACTAACAGCTGCTCTTTCTCTTTAAAATACAGATATTTGGGCCAAATGCTTTCAACTAAATTTACAGTTAACATCTACTAAGTGATACTTAACAGCCTGCATAGAGGAAAACCTTCTTTTAGCATTGCAACCTAAAAACACATGTAAAGAATACTTTTCAACTTTACCTAAACTCCTGCCTTTCACCTGATGGCATCCTTTTATTTTTAAGAATGTTTTCACAATTATCTCATTTATCCCATCTGTCTAAGGAAGATTTAACCACTACATTAATATTATTTAAACCTACAACATTTTGGAAGCATCTGTTGTTACATTTGTTTAGACTTCTGTAAAAGGAGCAATTCAGCAAGGGAAATAAATGACTTTTTGCTATTTTTCTTTTGTTTAAATTAAAATATGCTTCTAAGCTAACAGGGCCTCTCAAGACAAATGAAGGAGGAGGAGAGAGGAGGAAAAAAATTACAAAGCACTTGGGTTTGTCTGTGAATATTTTAAGTAGGAATGGCTCATGCTAAAGCAAGTGTCCTATTCTGAGACAGAGAAGAAAAAGCTGCTGGGAAAAGGCCACTTCTGAAATCTATGTAAATCAGCAAAGCCCCAGCCTCAACACTGCTGAAACACTGCCTCCTATTTAAATAGGACCTTTATTTGACTAAGACTGGAGTAGCCAAGGGAAATTTACCTGGACTTTTTTCACCTGCAAAACAGGAACTATAGCTAAGGACAAAAGATCATCTTGATGAAGAGCAAGCAAAGATTCAGAGTTTGAAAAGTCTTGCTCTTTGCTTCCCAACTCTTTGAGAAACACGTGATCCTGTTTTCTTTCCAGCATCTTGGTAGCTGAACCAGGCAAAGCCATTGGCTTCTGGCACAGCAGCAGAGTTACATCTATGGGTAACCTTGTCTGCTACTTGGTCACAGTCTCTCTCAGTGCCTGCAGCATCAAAAAGACACTAACTTCAAAGTTTCTCATTGGAAATGATGAGCAAAATACCTCAGAGGTGAATGTTAAGATTAAATGTCTTAAAAACAACCTTGATTTTTAAGAATAAAAAGTCATCTCCATAAACTCCTGAAACAATTTATAATAAGTTGAGGATGATTTCATTAGGAACAAGAAAAAAATCATAAAGACTGTGATTATGCTTAGACCATTCCACAACAGCAAGAGGACATAAAAGTCATCTTGTGGTGCAATGATCCTTTCCTAAAACAACTTCTCTCATGCACAACTCTTCCTCTCAACAGCTTAGGAGCCATCTTTTTGGATTGCCTCAAAGACCAGCTTAGAAAAGACTGATTTTTAAAAGCCTCTTCTACCACTTATGAGAAACTTTACATGAAATAATAGCAATTGAGCACAGTTTTACATTGTGTAATAATGGATTAGAAAGTTGTTATCCTTAACTGTATTTTTAAGTGGTTTAAAACTTAGAGGGAAAAATCTGACTATTTTCAGTGCCCAGGTTTCATTAATACTGTGAAAAGAAAATTGGAATTGCAGGCTCCCGTGGTGTTTGTGAATTGGAATTAGCAGACTTAAAACCAAAAAAAAACCCAACAAAAGGACCCCAAACCTGTTTTCTTTACATTTATGCCTTCCCACAGACTGTGAATAGGAAATTACTCACAAGACAAGAATGTTTAACTACTGCATTTGCAATGAGGCATGAAGGCAATTATTTACAGGACACATATTAATTTTCACTCTGTGTGCTATCATTGTAGACCTGTTTGTGGTCGCTTTCTGTAGCATTGTTGGTTTCTGAGCTCACTGCAATTTCAACATCTTATTACAACAAATATGTTGGAAAAACAAATCTCAGTGCTTCCCCTGCTGAACTGGTGGGATAGATGCAGCCCAGCTGCAAAACCAGGATGAGAATCTGCTGTAAACCTGTGCAAAAGACTAATCTTAAAGCCTGGTCTGAATACAGTGTTAGCTCAGTCTGCTGCCTCCCTACCCAGGCTTGAAAGGCTCTTAAGAGGAGGCAAGAAGTGGCTCCCCAGGGGATGTCCATCAATGGCTGAGCTCCAATGAGAAGGAAGGAGTATGAACTGGTTCCACATGTGGCTGCTACAGCTCAATGACAACCTTTCACCAGACTTGGAACAGTCTATATCCAAACCCATGATCTAAGCCATGTGAGAGAGGTAGCACAAAACCAGCTGTGAAACACACACTCTATGTCCCATGATCATAATGGCATCATGATTAAAGAGAATGGAAGCTGAGACCTGCACACACAACACACTGTGGTGTGGTGAAGTGGGGTGCTCAGAATCAGAGTAACTACATCTGCCACCTTGAACTCACACTATTGCATTTGTTCTAAGAAATCAGATGTTTCCTGAGTTTGAGGGAACAAGGCAACCTACTTCAAGAGAAAATTATTAATCTGTCTGACCTACTCTTTGGTGCACAAACCCAAGTTCTTTATTTCCTAGAAGCTGAAATTTCAAAGGTTCTCAGGAGGAAAGATAAAATGCAGTAAAATACCTCTAAGTGACATTTACCAACTTAACTAGTTGAAAAAATAGCCTCTCAGTGAAACACCATCCACAGAAGACAGGTGGCTTTGCTAAGAAGCTAAACATTGTCTCTGCACAGACTAGAATGCTTATTTCCAAGTGAAATGATTTACCATATATTGTTTTCAAATCATTTACCAATCCCTACCAGCTCCTTAAGACTATAGATTTTGCACGTAACACTATTGTTTCTCCTGTGACTGAGAGGTGGAAAAGTTCTTGTCTCAATCTGCTTTAAATGTCAACATAAATCTGAAGGGAGATAGGTTAGTTGGCAGCACAGTGCCAATTGGTAGAGCATTCCAAATCAATGGGTTTCATAGGTTAATATGCTCTGCAAAGCATTTCACACAATTTTATAAGAAATTATTGTGAAAACCTTTTTTCCACAAACCTAAATTTAATTTTAGCCAAAATGGATAATGTAAACCAATGTCATTTAATGCTTTTAGCAGACTTCATCCCTGTGCTCTTACCCTTTCTATTAGTATATTTTAACATTTTCAGTTGTATTGTTCCTTTCCTTCCAAATATGGATCCTTTCTCCTTATGTTCAGCTGTCAGTACTACCTCCTTCCACTTCTACATTTGTCATTCACCTTTGCACTTCTTTCTTTCCTACATGAAGTAATTTATTGTGGTTTCCTGTGTGTTCTGGGAAACCTTTGGTAATTTATTATTTTGCTTCAGAAATGTCTGATCAGCAGAGTGAGTGGATAGTCTAGATTTTAAATTGAAGTAGTCTTAAATGGGAACAAAACAAAAATGATTTTGGAAATCAGATAACATAAGGAAGACAAAACACAAATATTACACCACTGTTAGCACGTTTTCAAGCTGGATCTAAGCTGCTGTAATGGTGGAGAATCAATTCAGACAGGTGAACCACTACCTTTTGCTCATTTAGTTGCCTGCAGCTCCAGTTCCCTGAAGACTCAGATGAACATCAGTGCTAGGGCAAGAAAAGGGCAGGGACACTAGAAAGAATGATTTGGTGGCAGCTAACTCTAAGATTGGCCTCGTAACAAAAAATTACTGTGTTTGCAACAGTGACATTTGCTTCTGAACTTAGCAGGATCAAGGTTTCATTGCTTGCTATTTTTATCATTATCTTCTCATTAAAAGACAGCAAAAAACCCCAAACCTCCTAATCTAGGAATCATCTTTCTGCAAGAGAACACCAAAACGTAGCTAGCTTGCAAGCAAGGAATGATTCTTGCTCATGAAATGAGCTGGAGGTGCAGACACATTCATCTTTGTAATTGTGGGTGATTCTTTGACTGTCTTCTCTCACTGAGCAGCTACTACATGAGGAATTAAATGCTTGTGCCATAAACATTATATATATATATATATATGGCTTGACTGTTGTAGCTGAAAGAACACTGCATTTAAGTTGCTTTAAATATTGCCATCAAGATGGATTCATTACTGACAGAGTTGAAAATGTGCCTGGGAAAAGAAGGGGGTTGTCTTCCCAAATATCCAGAATAGACATGCACACACACACTGGAAATGCAACCACTATAAATACCAAAGTACACCTGCTGAAGAAAGGCTCAGACACAACTTTCAGACATAGGTACTCTCATTCAGCCTGAACTGTATTACTGCCAAGACTGTATGTGCTTCTCAGGGTGTGGGAAAAGAAAGATAAATGGACTTCAGTCTTGATGTCACTAATGTTCTTTTCTCATGACAAAAGCATTAAAAAGAGTAAGACCACCTTGGTTTTCTTTGCTTCTCTTATCATACTCTAAAATATTTCTGGTGTATCTGCTGTTAGCAGAAGGAAAAAGGTTTAAGAGATCTCTAAAGCTTTGTCTTACTTTGGAATATGATTCTCATGTTCTCACTGCTTTTGTGTGTCCTTTCATTTACCCCTTTTCTGTGGCTTTTTAAAGGGTGTGTTCACAACATGCTCTATCTAGATCAGAATCTACTGTTTAAGCCAGCTTGCATTTAGACTGCCAAAGTCACTAATCTAGACCACAGCTCTTAAATTCAGGAGAAGAGCTGGTTTTGAAACCCATGTGCCAGAAAAGCATGCCAACACGCAGAACAGGGTTTCCTTCAGGTCTCTATGTAGTTAGAAAGAGATAGCCTAAGGTTAGACTATTTCAGGAAGATGCATCCATATTAGAGGTTATTTTTGCTTTGAATTTCCTCTGCTTCCATTTATGAGGAATACCCTTAGGGAACACTGAATCACAGAATTAGGATGGAAGAGACCTCTAAGATCATCAGGTCCAACCTAGTTCTCAAAATTGTCAGAATTCACCTGTTTTTTGGCAGGCTCTTAAGTGTCTAGTCACACACTAAACCACTCCAAGGTTTCCATACAGGTTTAAATTAGGTGTTAGGTGGCTGAAAATCAGCAAGCAATGGTCTTACTACTTAGGTATGCAAGAGATATTGAAACTTCCAACTGTACTCATCACTAGAAAACACCAGCAAAATGTTTACCCTTTGCCCTTTAACTCTGCCCTTTACCTGGCAGTGGGGTAGGCAACCCTGTTCACTGCCAGCAGTCTGCTAACATGGTTATTAGTTGATGAGCTGCAGTGGATGTACACCAACTCCTTTGTAACACTATCACAATTAAATTTGTCAGGTAATTCATACATCTGCAATTCCCCTGTTTGAATGCAGAAAAACTGAGCTGCAAAAGAGCCCTAGAATTAACCGTGCCTTGTTTCATTTAACTGTGAGTGGCAAAGCATTGGCCCCTGCCCTGCTGTCCTGCAGGCAGCAGTCATCTTTCCACTTCCTTAGCAAAACTATTTTCTTTGTTTGCTAGGAGTGGTTTCCTCAGGTTCCCAACTTTCTGTCTGGTCTTTCCTCCACAGAGTAGCAGAGGGAAAGCAAATTTCCCAAAGAATTTTATTAGGACTTGATTTAACATTGCATTGTTCCAATTTGGTCTGCAAAAACCTTGGCAGAGAAGCTGAGTGATATGATGTTAATTCAAGGCAGTCTTTCTTCTCCTGACATGTCTATAAAAATAAGGATGATAAATAGTCCTGAGGAAAGGGGTTTTCTTCCACAAAAAGGGGATATTCAATGCACATGCATTACAGAGTGACAGGAAATAGCTTTAGTATCACTAGTGTCCACAACACAGTATGCAAGAAAATATGTGCACTAGATGTAGCAAATCAACCCAGAATGAAGGGTAGCTCAAGGAACACAGTGGGCCATTAATCAAGGCACCAGAAGCACATCATCTAATTCCAAATAAATTAGAGCAACTCATTTACTTATGTCAACAATTTATGTGCAGTCTTAATTCTAGGTGTAAGCTCGATTCATAAGACAAAATTTTAAGGATTGTACACTTTAGGATTTTGAAGCAAATTGCCATGAAAATTAATGGAACCTGCTCCAGATTCAGTCAGCTATTTACTTCACCCTTGTGCAAGCAAATCCTCTGCCTTTCCAGAATTCCCTATTTAATCAGACAAAATTCTGAACATATCTCACTCTCCAGTTGATGTTGGAATGGTCTGTAAGACAGGTTCTTTATTTGGAAGTAGAAAAAGAACAGGTCAACCAACTTCTTATATGTGAGCAACACTGCTGCAACTTTTTCTAGGGAAGGTCAGAAAAGTCAGGAAGGGAAGCCCTCAAGAGCATATGCATAAAGTTGTGGGTAGGGAGAGACAACAAGAATGAATGAACATTAAATGGATTGTGAGACATGGGATTTTCCCCAAATATCCTCAGTAATGTGCCCCTTTTTCTTGAATTATTGTTTATAAGATGAGTGAATTTCTTCAAACGACTAGAAACATTACCATCTGGTTTTGTCTACATTGTGGATATATCTACCTCCAAACCACTGAACATGTAACAGCAGTACTAACAATTGTCACAATATATTTAACTGGAAAAGAATTGTCTTTTCATGCTCTCTGCATATGTCTGAAGAATAAAGTCAAGCTTTCACAGAATCACAAAGAATCATTAAGGTTAGAAGAGACCTCCGAGATCATCAAGTCCAACTGTCAATCTATCACCATCATGCCACTAAACCATGTCCCTATGTACCACTTCTCTATGTTTTTTAAACATCTTCAGAGATGGTGACTCCATCACTGCCCTGGGCAGCCTGGGCCAATGCTTAACAACTACTTCAGGGAAGAAATTTTTCCTGACATCCAACCTAAACCTTCCCTAGTGCAACTTGAGGCCATTTCTTCTTGTCCTTCAGATACTGTCATACAAATAATAACCCCAGTATCTACATTATGAATGGTTGCCATTCTTATACACATTGTAGAAGTGAGAAGGTCCAACTTGAGCAAGAATATGAGTGGGACATGAATGCACCCTCAAAGTTCACACACAAGGAAAACTGTTTGTCATTTATACACCAGTGGAGAAGGTCTTGTGCAGGTTAACAGAGAGCTATGTATGATTTATAGCAGCTTGATGTTGATATTTGTTCCTAGTCTTAGAGGATAGTGAGCTGCTGCTATTACATTGGTAGAAAACTACCATGTTCAGGGAAAAAGCTAGCTCCCCAGTTTTCATTCATATTCTGCCTTCTGATGTGTTCATATCACTGTGACTTGTAATCAATACATGTTAAAAAACTGTCTGTGCTGTCATCTCTGGGCTATGTATGAATCACAGAATCATTAAGGTTGGATAAGACCTTTAAGAGACCTCATCAAGTCCATTTGTCAACATATCACCACCATGCCACTAGACCATGTCCTGAAGTACCACATCTCTATGAGAGTGCATCTATCTCCTAGAACAGGAGTCATAGTGAATCTAAACCTCCCCTAGTGCTACTTGAAGCCATTTCTTCTTTTCCTACCACTGGCAACCTGAGAGAAGAGACCAACCCCTATCTTGCTATAACCTCCTCTTAGGTAGCTGTAGAGAGACCTCTCTTTGAATTACATGTATTCAGTAAGGAGAATCTACTTAATTCTTCACATTTAAATGAAACATTTAGCTAACAACAGCTGCATTTTGTCTTAAAGCATGCTTAAAATTATAAACTTTAAAATAATTTCATGTTGGTCACAAATCCCCTGCACCAGGTGAGGTACAGTTCTACTCAGTATTCCCATGTTTCACAGAATTCCAATAGCATGGCTGGGAAAAGAATGGGGATCAGTGTTGGTACAACAGATCAATCACCATTTTAAACCTCATTTTCTTAGATAATTTAGGACAATAATAATATTTTTGATCAACCTCCAATGAGAAATGCCATATTTGTAATTCACAGTGACAGACACAAAGAGGCCAGTCTGTTGAGAAAGAAGTGGTTCAGTTGGCAATAAAATAACTTGGAAAAATGCAACATTTGTTTTCTGTTGCTTTAGGGAAGTTTTATGATTTACAAAAAAAAATAAATTAAATAACCTTAACAACTATTTCAGCTTCAATTATAGGAAAACTAATCTACATCTGAAGCCTCTCAGTTCCTTTATGTACAGACTTGGAAAGTGTTAATGTAGAAATCTTGTAAATAAAGCATAATTTTCACCCTGTAGTAGCTCCTACAGACATGCCTATATCTATTTCAGCTAAGCATTTGAAAAAGGTGATTCAAAACAACCCAGTGATCTTTCTAGGACTGGAAACACATACAGAACTACAGGATAATTGGACAGAGGCACAGATATTCCCTTTATGCCTCCAGCCATAATGAACACAGTAGCCCTATGAACTAACTGTAATTTTATTTTTCTTTGTTTCAGCTCCTTGCACAATGAATTCCATGAAGTGCACTAAATAGGGCACTTGCAGTGATGTATAAATTATAGGAGTCACTTCACCTCCTACTGCAATGTTATCTAAGCACCAGGAACACAAAAAAAGAGCAAAACTTATAATAATGAGCACAAAACATTCTTCATATTTCACTGCTCTGCGTGTTAGGAAAATAGTCATCAAAGCAGTGGCTTGTTTGCTTTCTCTTGGCAATACTGATGCTTTGGAGATTTCTGACCATCACCAGCTGTCTCCTGCAATGGAAGGAGCCTAAGCAAGATGTAGGAAAATCAACACATGCTTAAAGATCAGTCCATAAGGATCCTATTGTTGGTTCTTAACTTAATAATGTAGGAAAATAACCGACCTCATTTCGAAGAGTCAGGGCTAAAAAGGGTAACTAATGCTGAAAACTGGTATATATCACTGAACTCTGTCCTATTCTTATCTTATTGACCTACAGAACTTGATCTGATAACAACCAAACTCTGTCCTGGGAACTTGAACTCAAGAGCTGCCAGACAAATGCTGACAAGAGATGATCAAGTAATTTCTTTGGTTGCAACATGTGAACTGTTGGTAGAAAGACTCGTGTTTGAACCTTAAAAAGCCCCTTGCTTCTACAAGACCCTTTTTTAACTTCAAAAGTTGTTTCTGCTAAAACTTCCCAAAGCAGCAAATATCATATATTGTGGCTTTAAGGCTGCCAAAACTTCTATCCATCCCATTTCTTCTGCAGCCAGCAGGAGAAGTTTTCAACCCAATTTCTAACTTAAATCTTTGCTGTGTCCACAGTTTGAGAAGACATTTGCAAGAAAAGAGCTGTTTGTGTGCGTGCTAAAAACTCTAAGGCTTTTTTTCTCTGGTCTAGATTTCACTGCCATTAAACTAAATACTTTCACTTCATTTGACCCAGTTTGGACCTCTCTGGCTTTTTGGAACATTTCAATAGCTACAGAAGTGGCTAGATAATAGCTAAGAAATAAAATAGCAGCCCAGTGTAACTGGAACAAATAAGCTGTGTAGCACAAATTGCTCACTGAACTCAGCAGAAACCAAGGCTCTGTACAGAGCTCAGGAGAGGCTGGAATAGTTGTATATATAAAATCATATAAAATCAATACATCATCCCAGATCCTTCTTTTTTCTTTTATTATTATTTTATTTTCTAATGTTTCTAATAGATTTCCACTAAAATTTTTCACAACTTGTCTGCCAGATGAAAAGGCTTTACAATTTCCTCTATGCTATGAAGCTGAGGAAACAAACTATGATTATTTATTATTACCATGATTATCACCATCATCATTATTTGTTGTGGCGTTATTAGTATTTAAAGTAGGAGAAGGGGATGTGGAGAGACTGTGAAAGCAGTTATGTGTTGCCTTACTATACAACATCATGCAAACAAAAATGTGTTGCCTAAGTTTTGCATGGTAATAAATTTGTTATGACTTCATCCAATTATGCCACATTTTGCAGTTGGTATATCACAATGAAATCTACAATTATAATTTCTGTGACTTTATGTTCCACACAAGCTGAATATTGCTGCTTAGCAGCTCCTAATTTGGTCTATGTTTTGGGGTTTTTTTCTATATCCCATATGAAATTTGTTGCAAATTACATCTTTCTGTTTATTATTTAGAATAGAGGGGCACAGAAAGTAAAGCTGGTGGTGGCAGACTGAGACTTGTTAGCCTCATATTTCTCCTAGAAATGAAGCCATACATCAAAGTATTCTTATCAAATCTATAAATATATTGGTTTCTGGAAGAATTCAATTGCCATCTTGCAGTTCCATCAAACACTGAGACAATTCATAAATCATAGAATCATTATGATTGGAAAAGACCTCTGAGGTCACTGAGTCCAACCATACACCCAACAGAACCATGCTCACCACTAAACCATGTCCCAGAGCACCACACCTATTGAAATAAATAATTTTGCATATGGATATTAAACTATGAGACTTGAGAAAGGAACCACACAGCTGCAAGTGAAAGAAAATCTCACTTCTTTTAAGGCTAGGTAAAGATACCTTCTCTTTCAGATTTCGTGTACTAAGATGGCTCTTAGTTGTCATTTGCATTAATATACCAGCCTTTAATTGATTTCTAAACAATGTATAGATGTGGCACTTAAGGACATGTTTTAGTGAGATAGTGGGGATAGATTTATAGCTGGACTTGATGATCTTACAGCTCTCTTCCAACCTTGATGATTCTGTGATTCTGTGAATATGTCACTGCACAACAAATTGATCTTAATTCTTTTACTATTTTACTATTAAGTATTATAGCAATTATTGAAGATACCTAAAACAACTGACAGTAAGTGTGCTACCAAATAGCACAGAACCCAAGCGAATAAGAAAAACTGAGATATATGGGGTACTACAAGTTGTTCACTCAGAAAAGGTAAAAGATAAGCCCAGGCAACAAAGGAAACAGGATTAATTGATTGGACTATCTGGATTTTTAAAAAGTTAAAGAGCAACATAATTCTTCAGGCTGCTATTGTAAACTTTTGCATTCCTTTCACATCTGAGATAAACATTTGGATTTTTAGAGAAGGTAAGTAGTATCTAGTTGAATATAAAGGTAAGTGGGAAATTGTGTCACAGACAAAAATTAGTACCACATCCCCATTAATCAGTGGGAGTAGGAAGGACATGGCCAAAACACCCCAAATTTTTATGTTCTATGGAAAATTCTAGGATGTAGAAATGTTTCATTTCCAATCAGAACTGAAACATACCCTCTGAACAGTCTTGGCTTGGAAAAATAGCCATAAAACAATTTGAAATTTGAGACTGCTGTATTCTCTGTTTTCAGTTTTTTACTATTTATACAGCATTTCATACCATAACCAGTAATTCCAATTGAACCCTAGTGAGACAAGACAGCATGTGAAGTATAGTACTTTTATTTGATGGAAATGCATAAAGCACAAAATATGGCAACATCTTTCTCCTAAATGAAGTTGTCCCTTATTTATCATGACCACATAGCTGCAGGGACTCTAGAATGTCCTTCCCAGTCCAGCTTCAAGCCCTTGGTCAAGCTATGACCTCACTCAGATCATGACTACCAGTGTGCTCCCAAGTGTTGTCTTTGGAAAACGTATAGCAAACTCTTCCTTTCTGTTGACACGGTCATGTGTAGAAAGGTCCCAATTCAATTTCTCCCTGCTCTGTAAGAAAGGACTTTCCTGCTAGATGGGACTCTGGGGGACTGAAGCATGCAAATAGGAAATAAAAGAAAGTAATAAAAAAGTTGACTAACCTAACCCACCTGAGCTCGGCTCACAGGGATCGATGTCCTCATCATCGCTAGGACATTCAGCCGAGGCCACCAGGATGTCATCTGTAGTCTGCAAAGAACAGAAAAGTCAGAAAGATATATTTTAATTGACTAAACATGTTGGAAGATTCTCACTGGCATTTGTTTTACTGCTTGGATTTATGCAAGGCAGAGTATTCCAAACTTAATATGTAATGGCACAGTCACACTCTCCAGCTCTGTATTAATAGGACTTTGCTTTTCCATTCACACTTGTCAGTTGTTAGAACTGCCTGAAGATACTCAGTGAGGGCACTTAAATACTGCAATATTTTTTTTGTAATAGGAACAGAAAGTAGGATAGAATATGTACACTGGTGCTGCTGTTTTACCCTTTTCATCTCCAACCTTTCTACTACAATATTGCTGAAAACACTCAGAGTATTAAAAATAAAGTCTAAATATTGAACTGCCTGCAGCTGTTAAAACTATCAAAACTGTAGTGATGTTTTCTCCATTAATTGCATTTGCTTTCTCAGATGTAGAGCCAAAAAAAAAAAACAAAGGAAAAGAAGCAAACATGACTCCCATTGAGTTGAAAACCATTTAATGAAAAGAAAACAATAATAAGTATATGTAGCATTAGAAAATATCATCCTATTTTCTTAAATAAGTGAAAACATCTTATTTTCTTAAATTAGTGAAGTATTGGCTGAGTGCTGTGTTTAGGTCCAAAGGGCTCTAAGACCATCTGCCCAAAATGAAAAATGAGCTTGGACAGTTATTTTTATGAAAAAAACCCCAAATAAATCAAGAGAAAGGAGACAAGCCAGGGGCTGTATGATACAATACTCTATAAAGAAAAGAAACTGGGGATTCCTGTCTGCCACTTCTCACAGGGCAAGAATAAAGAGATACTCAAAGAAACACTGAGACAATCAATCTTGAACATGACAAAATGATAGCCCTTCTGTTCAAGCCACCTCTGAGAACAGTCATTTAGAAATAGCCACAGTTACTAGAGGAAACAATAGAAGGGAAATATAAACTGGCATGATCCTGGTTATCTCTCAAGTAATTACTAATGAGGTTAGGAAGAAGCTTTTCCTGTGGGCAAGACATTTCATAACTGTCCACTTCTAGCTTCTGTTCACCTCACCGAAAGAAACAGATGGAGAGAATAAAAAGACTCCCTCATATTGAAACAAGAGGCTAAGGATATAGTAAGCAAGAAGCCATTCCTGCATGAAGAGACACAACCCATTTCAGTCAATGGGAAATATTAGTTTTATTTTACCATAAGCATAGAGGAAGGACATAAAATATATCAACATTTTCCTCCATCACTTCAAGCCTGAACATGTAAAAACACTATTTCTGCATAGTAGCCTAAGTAGTGTTGTTTATCATTATCATTCTAACTGAAGTTTTAAAGCAAAATATATTCCAGTAATAGGCTTTTCTTTGTCATGCTTCAGGAATATTAATGAACAGATGCTTACAGCACTTCTGTGAAGTAGGAGAGTGATACAGGAATATATTCATTAATATGTGAGGCATAACAAAGAAAAGCCTATTATAACAATAATATATTTTACAGGTAGAAGACTGAAGTAAAAGAGAATGAACTAACTTGCTGAAGGTAACCAAAAATTATTAATAATTATTAATTATTATTATTATTGATACTTCACTTTAAGTTACCCTATTTTTGGTATGGTTTGCAGAGGATTCCAAATAACCAGAAAAAACTGTGCAAAAAACCTACACTTAAGTATCTTAATGTATGAGAGAGATTTTGCTCAGTTACTTATAAGAGGGAGTGTGAAAACAGTCTTTTTATAAAGTGACACTAATTCCAATCTATGGAAAGAGTATTCACACTTCTCCAAGAACAAAGGGATGTTCTTGGCTGCTAAAAGTGGATGTATATTGCAGGTACAGTAATGAAGAGTACCTTAAATAAATGGGAATATAGCACGTCAAGACAGACCTCATTAGTGTCTCAGAGTGTTAAAGGAAGCAATCTCTGTTTCAAAGTCAATACCAGATATAAACCTAATTTTGTTGCAAGCAATAAATCAAGTGTCAGTATTTGAAGAAGAAAGAAAATGGTAAGATGATGTGAAAAATGTTTTCTTCTGAAAAATGTCAGGAAGAATTCCAGTTTAATCACCAATTAAGAGATGTGTCCCTCCCTCCACTCCCCAAACCCAAACACCTCTACCCTGCTACTCAGACATATTTTTATCAGAAAAAAGGCAAAGGATCTGTGAAAGGCAAGTATGATGGCAGTGAGCAAACATCAAATGAAAGCCACTGGACTGCTTAACAGAGTTTAAAATGGGATAAAGTATTAGCCAAAACACTAGAGACTATAAAGAATACATAAATTAAAGAAATAGAATAGGCAGCCTACCAGAGTTCTTTCTCCAGAAGATCTCTGACTAATGGGACTTTACCTGAACTGAGAGCAGGATTTAGACCTAAGGGTCTCAGGCAGCCATGGGGTAGAGATAAATAATGCAAGACAGAGTAGTATGTTTTACTTACTGCACATTATCTTTTTAATTTGGATGGGAAGATTTAAACCAAATCAGTTCTCCTAAGTGAATTGCAATTGTTGCTAGCACTATGGCTAATTTACAGGACACTGCTTCGAGCATTCTCATTAATCAAGGATTTAAAAGTCAGTAGAAAATCCCCTATTTACAGTGAGTGCCTAATAGGATAACATCCAACCTGTATCATCATAATACATGATTGGATTAGGATGTCTCTTGGGCAAGTTGTTCAAATTCATTTAAGAAGTGATACTCAAGTTGTAAGAGATTACAACAAAAAAAAAAAAGAAAAAGAAAGAAAATAAAAAGGAAAATAGCAGGTGTACAACCTGCAAGGCCAGGCAGAATTTATTTTGATTGCATCTCCTTCTCTTTGTGTATTTTCAGAGCCCTCCAGATTGATTCTGTGGATATGGTTCTACAGTCTCTAATCCAGTACATTGTAATATGTGGCTTCTGAAAAAGCTAGACATCTGTTCACATTTCAGAAGAAAAGATGGTAGGAAAAAGCTTACAATTAACATGCCAAGAGAATAAACAGAGAAAAATCCTCCAAAACCAAACCAAACCAGAAAACCCACCACATTTTGCAGAGCTAGAAGTCACTCTGTAATATTGTTTCTGATAATAATTCACGGGTGTTCCCCTGCAGGAATTGGTCTTGCTTACATCAGTCAGGTCTGCTTGCAAAACTAAGGCCTTTGGGTTTCTTAGCCAAGAGAGAGTTTAAAATATCACTAATCTGCCACCTTGCCTGAGGAAGGAAATGGTGACTATTTCAAGAAAGCTCCTGGCCAGATCAGAAAGTGATGCTTTAGTCATGGCTTAAATACCATGGTAGTCTGTAGCTATGGATAAATATCAAGTTGCCTCAAAGGTTGCTACTATGTGTTCAGATCTGGTACCAGCAATTACAGTTGTGCCCTTCTTAATAGTGCTCTTGGAATGCTATGTCATTAAAAAATCAAAAATAAAACAAAATTGCAATGAATAAACTATGCAGGAAAGTATATTTTTAAATTATTATTCAATTTTTTGCATGACTGGGCATAAATACATAGCATCTCATATAGTTTTTATGTATGAAGCCTGTTATACCTGAGGGTACCAGAGAAATGTGACCTAAAAATTAAATCACAAATCTGAATTGTGCATTCATTAACAGTATAATGGATCCTGTATATTTTCTCCTGTAGTATTCCACCAGCTCTCCTTTGAATCACAGCACCCTACAGCCACTCTGAATTTAGTTTATTCCTTTCTTGTTCAGTAATATACTTTTATCCCACAAGAACTCCAAGTAAATCCAAATTACACAACAATAAAAAACTAGCAGTCCTCAATTATTCTATGAATTATAAACACCATAACTGCTTGTGACTAATAATTCAATTCTTTTAGATGAGAACTTCAACTGTGTAATCCAAACTATTCTTATTTATTTGTACAGCTTTGGTACTTAATGATCCTAGGCAGGCAATGTTGTGCTTTCTGCTAAAGGCAGGTGTAAGGAGAAGGCTCTGCTCTGAAGAGTTACAGCTAGATTTTGGACCAGATGCAATAAATGAGTGTGAAAGAGGGGAGCAGAGGATGAGAAGGGTCAGATGAGGATGCTACTGCTAAGAGCTAGTGGTTATGCAGGCTTTGATCTAGGAAATTTTCCAGAATGATGCTCCAGGATGACAGGAAGGAAGGTCAGGAAGAAAGGAGGCAGAGAAAAGCCAGGCAGGAGCCTGTTACTGGCCAAAGAGATGCTGGGAACAGATGGTGCCTGGAAAGCACTGACCAAGGCTGCAAACCTCTCTGAGGAAGTTCAGAATATATTAAACCCTGTGCAGTGAGCACAGAGGTGAGGGCATCCAGGGTGGGTCAGGGAACAGCAGGCAGCACCTATAACCTGATGGTTAAGGCAGTAGAGGATAGAGCATGGTTGTGTTGAGAGGAGAAGTAACAAAGAAAGTGAGAAATTAATGGTAAGGTCATGGGAGCTAAGGGGATGAGGCACTAAAAGGGTTTGGCCAGGATACATAGAAGTTGATAACAACAGCCTGGATTATGTGAAAATTAATGAGGATTAATTTAATGACTGTTACCAAATGACTGTTTGAAAACATGCTTTCAGAGGTAGAACCAGGAAACAGAACCTCTAATCCTTCTTTTACCCTTTTCTGAAATGCTTGGTTACTCTCCCTTTTTATATCACTTCATTTTTGACTCCTAAAAATAAAAAGTTTATTAAAACACTTGCCATTTAGTTAAGCAAGAATCAGCTACAATTTTAGATAAACACAGAGGTTTCTCCAGCTTAGCAGAAGGGTTTATAGCTAGAGCCAGGGTTTGAAAAATCAAGAGGTATCCACTAGTATCTTCTTCATGAGCTGTGGCAAACTTTCCTTTCCAAATACAGTTCATGCAGCGTTTACAGAAGGGAGCTTAGAGCCATTTTGTACTTTCACACTGGACACATCAACTTTTGAGGAGGTGAGAGACTTTCTTAAAAATCAGTGCCTCATATATATTCCTTTTCCCTCCTATTTTACTTTTAAAAGAAGGAATGATGAAACCTAAAGCAAAGGGAGTGCTGACAGAAACCGACAGAGGATGAAGAATCACTGGAGTTCATGTTGGAAAAAAAAATCAAATTTCATTTTTGGGGATGAGATTAGCTGCACAATTTTCCAGCCAAGACTGTGTAATTTAAATTTACTTTCCTGTGTATGAGGCAGATCTCTACGACTGGTTGTTGAGACAGGTGGAGAAAGAAACTTGAATATGTCACATGAATCAGTTAGACTCTTCAGCTAGCTTCTCCCTGGTGCTAATAACCTCCCATTCATGAGGCAGATTGCTGAGAAAGATGCTGTAGTGATCTAGCAGTAGCATCAGCTCTAGATGACATCCTATTTGGGCAACTGCCTCTAAAGTTGTATTTAACCTACTAGAGGTCAAACAAGTACATTTGCATCAATTACTACTTGTCCACCCACAACCAAACAGTATTTTCTCTGTGCTATGCTAATGAAAAAAATGTTATTTCTGGACATGGATATTAAAATGCTAATATTTCAAGCATATAGACAATATTTATTCTCTCTTTTATTAACTGCTGACATATTATTACCCTGTAATGTGAAAACACAGTAACTGAAAATCAAAACACTTTCTCAGAACTGGCTCTCATCTAATTAATACCATCATGTTATTTCTTGAATCAGTCAGTGTCTGACACTGGGAGAAAGCAAAAACCTCGATTAACAAATTCCTCTCACAAAGGGAAAAAAAAAGAAACCTCTAGGATATAATAAGCAAACACAAATAAGGCCTTTCAGTTAGTGAAATGAGTGTTGTAGAAATTAAATCTGAGGTGTACACAAAGAGCTCAATATGATGCCCTACAGGCCACCACCAGCCTTCATCCCCAAATCTCAGTGGTGATGGGAAGACAGTTGCCACACACAACAAAGCAGAATAACTTGATTACTGGTCTCCACCTCTCCACCAAGTACAAGAAGTCCATCTTTCCACATAACAACCTTTAAATCCACAATATTATTCCAGAAGAGAGGCACTTGTATTACTTCTCCATCTTCCCTCCTCCCAAACCTTTTTCTAAGTCTTCTTTGGCCAAATCACCACAAATAGCAGAAATAGATTTGAGAAAATGATTTATAGTAGAATAACATCAACAAAACTGCATGGCTTTCCTTCAAGCTCTGGATTTGAAGTTAATTGCTTTGGCCAAAGTCTTAGAGCCATTTATCTTGTGGGAAAAAAAGCAGAAGCAGAGCTGAGAAAATCCACATGCTGGCAAAGCTACAACTTCTTACCTGGGCAGCTAGAGAGGCAGCACTGTGTCTTTATAAATAAAAGTGTTATTAATTAAAAATAAATAAATAATCCAAATCTTCTCCTATCAGGTCATGTTCCTTACTTCCTGCAATGTATGAATGATGTTACCTTCACAGATGTAGACCAAAACCTGTTTCTACTCTTGGTTCTCTTAAGCAGAGCAAAGAGCAATCACAGAATAACAGTCTCAGGGATGGGAGTTACCATTTCTCAGTTTTTGGCAGGAGGAATGTTTGTGTCCAGAGAAGGGCAACAAGGCTGGTGAGGGGTCTGGAGAATAAGTCTGATGAGAAGCAGCTGAGGGAACTGGGGTTGTTTAGTCTGAGGAAGAGGAGGCTCAGGGGACTCTTTATCTCTCTCTACAACTGCCTGAAAGGAAGTTGGAGTGAGACAGGGGTTGGTCTCTTCTCCTTAGTTACCAGTGAGAGGAAAAGAAGAGAGAGCCTCAGGTTGCACCTGTTCAAGGACTTAGCAACCTTTTCAGTGGAGAATTTTTTTCTAATATCCAATCTAAACTTCTCCTGGTATAACTTGAATCTAGTTCAGCTTGTCCTGTCGCTACTTACCTGGGAGAAGAGACCAACCTCCAATCTCCTTTTGGGTAATTGCAGGGAGCAATAAGGTCTCCCCTGAACATCCTCTTGTCCAGACTAAACAACCCCAGTTCCCTCAGCTGCTCCTCACAAGACTTGGGCTGTAGACCCTTCCCCAGCTTCATTCTCCTTCAGTAAGCTTCTGCTTACTGATGTCCCACAAAACAGACTGGCTTGCAGGTAGGAGCCTAAATCATCACATGCAATTAAAAGAAGTTTCATTAAAGCCACTGTTTTGGAGACACAGTTAATTAGATGGTTTCTGGTGGTGTACATTTGTCTGAGAGGTATTTGGGGTTTGTTAATGATACCTTTATTTCACAACTCTCTAACAAAGGGCACTGAAAATTCAGGTGAGAAACATGCTACAGGAAAGCAGCAATTCTCTGTACTCCTGGGAGATACACTATGGGAATGGCACACACTTCAGATGGCATTATTTAGCCTTCAGGAGAGGATGGGGGGCAAAAAATTACAGTAAATCAGCCAAGTGGCTCATGGAGAGCTAAAAAGAACAAGAGGCATGGGGAGGTTTGGTATAAGGACAAAGAATGCTGGACCAGCCACTGAGTTGCAAAATGAGAGGTTTGTAACTGTCAGAACAGGCACCAAGATTTCAGCTTTCCATCCACTGTCAGCAGTTATCTGTAATCACATTAGCAATGACTTCAACTCTTCTGGTCCATGAGGATCCATTATCTTAAAGTATTTAAATCTAAGATTCCCACTAATCACTGTTACTTCAGCCTCAGAGACCTGCAAGGTGGATCCAGAGGCTCCAGCTGTGCCAGCTTTCTGCATTGGGCTATCAGTGTGATACTGCAGAGTGGAATGTGTTTCTGTTGCTTGATTTTAAAGCAACTGGGAAAAGCACACACAAAACATTTGATTTGGAAAATTTTAAGTGTGAAAGGGAACAAACATCCAACAATTAGGGGATGAGAGAACTCAGGTCTGACATCAAGCCTTAATTCACATGCCTTGTGCCTCCACAATCCTTAATAACATACTGGTCAGATTAATAACAACATATTTGAATGTCAGCTGGTGTAAAGCTACAGTTCCAGAGAAACAAAATGTTCACACTTCAGTTGTGTATTTGGCACATTGTTTCTTGTGATATCATTGAAAACTGAAAGCCCAAACCCATAGGGAATTAGCTTCAACTTGAATGTGCTTAAGGCTATGTACTAATCACTGTTCTGACTGCAACATGGCACACTTCTAAGACACTCCCCAAAGACTTCTGACTGCAACATGCCACGCTTCTGAGACATTCCCCAAAGACATTTCTGTTGTGAGGTCATCCAAAAAAATCTAAGTTGAAAAAAAGTCACATAAAGTCTGATGTTTCACCTTCATTACATGATGAACAACTACTTGGAATATGGCAGAGACTTTCAAATGGAATTCAAAGTGAGAAATTAACCCTCCATGCATGCATACCCCAGTTCTACAGCATGGCATTATATGTCAACAAAGCTTTACCATTCTCTGGCAAGACTGTATTAAAGTGGGTTTTTTTCTGTTTTTGTTTGTTTGTTTTCATAAGACCTGATAATTTCATTTCTTTAAATCCAGCACAAAAGCAAGGAAATCTCATTTGATTGGAGCATAAACACAAAGATAGTGTAAGGCTCTTCTTTGAGTCTAAAAAGGATTGTGTATGATGGGAGTCTAGAAGAAGTTCTTGTTGGTGCAACTGAGATGTTCAGTTGGCTCCCTAAATAGTCATGCTATGTCAGGAAAGGCTATAGTCAAACTCCCTGAGCCTGCCAGTCTTGCCCATTTAGGAATGTTATTGTGATATAATAAATGAAGTGAATTAAAACTGGTATGACTCCCAGGTGGACAAATTTATGCTGGGGGAAAAGACCAGATGTTTTCTGTGTAGCTTTGTCAGTATAGTAAATTGCACAACCAAGACCATACAGACCAATGTAGGACAAAATCTGCATTAAATACAAATATTTCAGTCCTTCTCCCACTGGTTCAACAGCAAACATCTAGGCAGTTTGTCACTGTCAGGAGCCCCTGAGCTCCTCGTGCTGGACAACCATCAAAGGGTCATCTTCAAGTCTCTTAAGTTTTTATGCATCTAAGGAAGCTTCAATGCTGTCTCCTTCCCCTCAGCAGTGTAGCACAGCACCTTCATAGAGGGAAGTGTTTTTTTTCTTCCTTTTTTTATTTAAAACCCCTAAATCTATACAAAAACATGTAATCACTAGATTCTCCAGGGTTCTTAAATTCCCTAGATTTCTTAGATCTGAAGAAAGCTATAGAAGTACTTTCACACATCACCCATCATTGATATCTCATGTCTTCAATATTCTTTGGTCTTACACAAAGGTCCCAATCTCTTCCTCCTCCTCCACTGCTGCTCTCCCGAGGTCTGTCCCTTGGAGTGTGGGACTTCTCTCTTCTCCCTAAGACCACTGTAAGATCCATTTTTTATAACCTCTGCTGACCTTTTGTCTCCTTGCTGAAGGACTTCTAGTTACCCTGCTGGGATGATTGAAGTCCTTTGTTGCCCTCAGTTCTCTACCTTCTGCAGTCATTGTTCAAACTTCACGGCATCATTCTAGGACCCAGGGAGAAATGATTTGATTTGTTGCTCTCTGTTGATCATAATAATAATGGAATAATACTCTTCACTTAATGCTACTCCATGATATTATGAACTTTAATGGCTGTAATAGACTTCAACACACAGGAACAGCCTTTGAGCTGTTTGGAAGGGACAGGAGGGCAGGAGCTGCCTGTAAAGCACAGTTCAACCTCTTTCCTCCTACATCAGCTATCAAGCAGGAAAAACAGTCCTTAGATGCATATACTCCTTGGCTGCTCTGTGATGCATCCTTTGCCATTCAGGGCATTCCTTGCTAGTTTTATCCAACAGCACAAAAAGGAATTCAGATCCAGATTTTGGCCACAAAAAATGGGCCATAAATGCAAGCTGTATTATTTAGGTCCCTCAAGAAAGCTGATATGTATGCAACACTGTATTTCAGTGGTTTGGGTTAAAGAGCTCCTAACAAGCAGAGACATAACCTACATCACAGTGTGTAGCAATTTAACCTAAGAGAAATAACATCTCTGAAACCTTGTTTTGATGGATTTTTACAGAACAATAATGTAATATCTAAGCATTCAGAAGGGGAGAAGGGAAAACACCACAGGTTAGGTAAGACTGCCCACAGAGATTTTCTTCACCTGATTACACCAACTGGCAGAGATTAATTGCATGGAAGGAGCCAGACAATGTTGGATTTGGTGATAAATGGACACTATGACAGCAAAACATTTCCCCTAATGTTCCATTGTGGTTCTCAACATCTGAAATTCAATTACTTGAAAATAAACTTAAAAATCCAAAGGCCATCAATACCCTCACCACTACACAGTCATTTTCAACTGGAGAAGACATTTTGATTCACCACAAAGAAAACTTCAGGTATGAAGTGAAGGGAAGCAGATCTCAGACATTATGACAATGTTGCTATAGCAATTATTTGTGGGAATGTGCATCAGTTGCATTTCAGCTCTCAAGCCTACTTCTCATCTCATTCATGCTGTTCATAAGCAGAATATAACTGCCTGATGCTTACTGTATCCTAATAAGATTTGTAAATTACTTCTAGTGATGTGTTTCCAATAACTAGGAATGGAAGAATAGGTTCTGTTACTAATATTTAATTATGTTCAGAAACCCCCTTTATATCTATGCATTCACTTAGCTATTTCAACTGATCTTTTCCATGAAGTCTGTTATATAAATACATTCTAAAAGCAATCAATTACATTTTCTGAATTATGGTGCCTAATACATTTTTCAAATGAGGTCTGCTTTGAATAGCAGTTATTTAAGATCAGATTAATATTTGGAAGCAAGGGAAGAAAAACTTAGATCGAGATAAAATTTTAGAACCATTCAGCATAAACAAGGGGTGTGAAAATGCAATGTTCAAGTATCCTCAAAAGCCCAGGCAGCAGATAAAGCAGAAGTATCTGAATCACCCTTGCATGTATTTTGTCCATTTCATAATACATTGCTTAGATAAACTAAATTTTCCTGGCTACATCCATTAAAAATAGATGCAGCTGTGCAATGCTTGTGATATTAATGGGCAGCTTCAGGCTTCAAATCAAAACTTCAGAGCCAAAGTATCCCAGATTTTGGGAGGGTTTGGGTTTGAAGCTAGCTCAGTCTAGCAAAGCAATCTATGAACACAAAACTCACAGACAGAGGACAAACTACCTCTGCAGACCAGATCCTCCAGGGTGCTCCAGTCATATACCCAGCCAGCCAGAAGCATTCTTCAACCTGCTGTTCTTTAATCCCCAGTTGAGTTTATTAATTGATCTTACACTTTTAAAATTGCTTCAGCAGCCAGAACAGGATGGGTCCTGGGAGTGCATAATGCTTAATTTCACAATGAAGTCTTTGGTAATGAAAGATCCATCATGGTACAAAATGAATGTCCTCCAAAAAAATGAGGCCACTGAGGACCTTCTCTTACCAAAATGACAAAGCTTCTCACTACACTCTGCCAGGTACACAGTAAAGCAGTTCCTTAACATTTCCTTCCCAGTATCTGCAGCTTATCAACTTATTATACATATGCTTCAGCAAGTCTTAATATTTTGCTTCAGCATAATGAAAACGTTGCAGCCTCCTTCCTTTGTTCTTTCCAGCCTTCTTCTGCAGCAACTCTTGAATTAAATTAGGTATAAAATACCTACTTATGCAAATTACACTCAGATATTTGGGAGGGCTGAATATCTTAGAAAAAAACCCTATGTATAACTGAGAGTTCTCTAAGCAAAGCAATAATTTATCTTTGGGGGTTTTTGGTCTCAAAACAAAATCCACAAGCCCTTTTCAGCACATGAAAGTCATACTTTTTAACCTCATCCATCAGTGTGTGCAGCAGGCTAGCCACTTCCTGAGTGTTTTTTACAGGTAATAAAGCAAAGCTATCTTCTGAAACACGCTTGACACATGCTAATGCTCAGTCTGGAAGTGCTTGGCTTTGTTTTCAGAGCATACAGGCTGCCCTGTCAACCCTTGGCTTTTTTATTATTTTTTTTTAAACTCCAAACAATAAACCAAGCAACTGATATCAGGAATTAGAAGCTGCTCTTTAGCATTGCTACCAAATTCTCCACGTTAAAAATAAATGAGAAGAGGCTGAAGTTGACATTTAAAAGTACAGTTCTCCTGGTAGGTGACAAATATGGACATCTACACAGTCCCAGGGGCTTTACTAACTGGGGAAAAGATGTCTAGCAAACCCATCTGTAACTCCCACCCTGTAATACATGGGACACCCTGACAGCAACAGACTCTTTCTTCTTCTGCAATCTTGAACTTTGGCTCCTGTTTGCTTTATTACCCACAAAATAAGGTAGCTGTAATGCTGCAGACCCAAGACAGTTGGACTGGATGATCTCAGAGGTCTTTTCCAACCATGATGATTCTATTCCATGATTCTTAACAGGGCCCAGCAAATGCCAGCAGATGGGGTGTTCTCAGTGATTCTGCTCTGAAAGTTAAATCTGCTATTCTAAGATTATGCTAATAGCTAAACCTCAGCTGTCCATGTCAATCTGTCCTTCAGGAAGGCTGCTCTCCCTTACATCAATTTAACAGGAACAGACTGAGCGTTAGGCTCTGCTCCTGTACACAGAAGGTGTACATAAACCAAGTGCCACCACCACCACATGATGCCACAAATGAGGAGTTCTGGAAATGCCAAAGCTAAGCCTCCAAGAGGTGATTATAATCCCCAAATGCTGACTTGGAGATGGCAGCCTTCTCACAGCAGCATGTGCAATTATAGTGAGCACTTGGAAAATTTCTTCTCCATTAGAAGTGTAGTGTACTTATCAACAAAGATCACTTGCCTTCTTTCCCTTTACTACTGGTCTGACCTTGTTGTTAATAAAAGTAAGGAATAGCTTTTTTCATCAATATAGGAACACATCTAGCTTGATATTTATTACTGCAAGGTCTGTTTAGAGCCCTTCTAGTTTTCTTTGAAGGACCACAAATTATTCCCCACACAGCAGGGTTTCTTCAGTGATCACATCTGATGCATTTTATACAACATCCCTGGGTTTGTATCTGATATCAAACCCTATAAACCACATCATTTAATGGGGAACCTGAAGCTGGATTCCTCTGCAATAGAACACTTCCTCCCTTGACTGTCTGCAGCACTTTATAAAATATTTATTGATAGGATGCCTAAAAATACACACAGGCCAGCACAGCTTTAAGATGGATAACTATTTAGCAGCCATAGACTAGATTTCACACCACAGAGTCCATATTAGGCATGGCTGCCTAGAAATCCCACATTTTCTGACATATGATTATAAATATTTTCATTTAAAATGAATAATTCAGCTCTCTGAACAGACAAAATTATATAACTTTCTACTTCTTCAAGTTTTCCCAGCAAAAACTGTGCAAGCAGAAACACATGGAGGACCCAGGTGAACAAGTTTGAGGCTTGCTGCCTATTTTCCTTTCATTTGAAAACAGAATTTAATGACTCTTTTTGTGACACATCACATCTTTCTGGTCGTGCTTCAGCATGAAATGCAGAGATGCTTTTCTGGGCCAAGCATTTCCTGGTGCAGCTTCGTGTAATGCTGAAAATTCCAGTTCTCTGAAACCCCCTGGGCTTGGCTGCCTGCAAACAAATGAGCTGAGGCTCTTCTCCATACTGCAGAAGGGAGGGCAGTCCTCTTTTCTGGCTAATTAAGGCAGTGACTCACCATGCTTGGAGGCACACAACTTCCCCAGGGATATGTGCCACCGGGTTTTAGACCAGCAAAGGAGACAGGCAGAGACAGGCACAGCCACTCTCACACCCCACAGTTACTTTCTGACCAGCCCCTGCCATGAGTCCATTGGGTGAGTTTCCAGTGAAGCACCAGGAAATCACCTGCTGCTTCCAGGGGTTTTGGTCCAACTGGTTTCCCCAAGAAGCAAGCACTTGGATACCACTACAGAGGAGGGGGCACTGGCAGCCTTGCTCCCTCTCTGCCTCAAGGTGCCTGCTGCTTGGGAGCCTTTGCTTGTAAGTGAGATCACCACAATTCCCACTTCTCCTATTATGGGCACTGAGGGGTTCATCCTCCTCTGTTATTTACTCAATTTACAAAACCCTTATCTTTCCATTATTGTCCTTTTTTCCTTTTTTTTTTAAAAGAGAATTAATTCCCCTGTGATACAGGGATCCCTTCCCAACATTCATGTTTTCCACTCAGGCACCAAGCTACAGAATCACAGAATGTTAGGGGTTGGAAGGGACCTCTGGAGATCATCTTAGTCCAACCCCCTGTCAGAGCAGGTTCACCTAGAGCAGGTTGCACAGGATGGTGTCCAGGTGGGTTTGAAATGTCTCCAGAGATGGAGACTGCACCCCCTCTCTGGGCAGCCTAGTCCAGTGCTCCACCACCCTCAAAGGAAAGAAGTTCCTCCTTAGGGTTAGGTGGAATTTGCTATGTTTCACTCTGTGCCTGTTCCCTCTTGTCCTGTCACTAGGCACCATTGATTCCTTACAGAGGAGGATGAGTCTGGCTTTAGAAGGTTTCTCAAGCTGTACTGTACTTCCCCAAGAAAAGATGCTCCATATGTTACAGGCACACTTTAACATTACACAACACACCCAAACTGAGTATGCCAGCAATTAATTTGCTAGCATATTTTATTCACAAGCACATCTGCTGCAGCATATTTCACCATATTCAAGGGACTAGATAAAAACTTGCTGTCCACTCTCTGTAGGTCTATCAGACATCCATCTCCTGCAGAACAGCAGCATTGCTTTCCCAAAAGCAAGAGCTAGAAGACCTGAACACTACTGAGACTTTCTGCTTGATAAGTACAGAAATCTTAATTAAGATTTAATGTTTACTTTACCTGGTTAAGCACAGAGCAAACAGCAGAGGAATAATTGTGAAACAAACAAAAAAGAATTGTTCAGAAGCTAATTAACTGTTGGTCAAAACTTGCTAGGTTCAAACAATAACCTACCCCAGCAACAGACATTTTCCAGCACAACAGTGCTTAGCTTGTCAGGTAAACCTTTGAACTTGCTGTGCTGTTTCAGGTACCTAATCACTAATTAAAAAAAGAATAATTTAAAAGAAAACATAATCTTACCTGCAGAAGAGTTAAAATACTAAATCTTTAGTTTTTCTCTTGTAAACAGTGAACTAGAAATACCCAGAGTGAGCATGTGTGAGTTTGGGGGAGATTCAGTGTAGAATCCATGTATTTTATAATCACAGGATCATTAAGGTTGGAGAGATCCCCAAGATCAAAAAGTCCAACCATCAATGTATCACCACCATGCCACTAAACCATGTCTCTGAGAACCACATCTATACCTTTTCAAACCCCTTCAGGGATGGTGACTCCAGCACTGCCCTGGGCAGCCTGGGCCAATGCCTAACAACTCTTTCTGGGAAGAAATTTTTCCTGATAACCAATCTAAACATCCCCTGGTATTTAGAAAGATACAATTACCATTTCACTGCTGCTTTCACCTAGGTGACTCCTGTATGAAACACAACTTCAGTTCAAAGACTAGTGAATCTTTCCATATGGTTGTATTCAGCTTCAGATCAGGTCCCACCTTCAAAGTCTGCAGTCTTTCCCATGACAAGAGAGATGCAGCTCTGCATGCAATGGTTTAACCTTGCTCTTTTTACTTCCAAAGGACTATACCCATTCAGAAGCACTAGAGATTCAGTGAAATCATTATTTCCCTCCCAAGTCCAAGCATTTAGATCAACCCTTCTCCAACTTACACAGCCTTAGGTTCTGCAAAATAAAACTATTTTTAGTCTCCCTTCTTCTTTTTACATAGGACATAACTCATGAGCTCTGAGAGCCCTTACTATGCTTTATTTTTAGCCCTCCCTGTTCTGGTGAGAGAGACACTGTAGCTTAGCAAGAAGTGTGAGCTGCAATGCTTCAGTGTTTGGTTGAGAGCTGGGACAAGTATTGTGTATACCCAAGAGCAAAACTACTTTTGAGCAGCAGCCCAGCATTAAAACAAAGAAAAAAGCAAGCAACAAATAGCCCTAATTATTCTAGATAAGAAAATTTTCTGTAAAATGCCAGCATCTCAGAAATACAAGTTTGCAAGCTTCTTATCAGACATAGTATCTCATTTTCTTTTGCAGTTAGGACCTCTTTTGAGGACCCATTCTATTTCTCATGGTGCTTAGTCTACTTTAGTCACTCCCTGTGTTTTTAGCTACTAGGGATAAGAAGAATATGGGTTAATTACTGATTTTAATGTCATGTAACACTAGGAACCTACATATAATGCAGTAGTTGTATAAGCAGCTGTCTCTGTAACCACTCTTACAGGAAACACTATCTACAAACCTGCAACTTTGCCTTTAAAAAATACAACCCTAACCTGTCAAAATCAAATTGAATTTTCATTAAAATACCATAGGAGTTAAGTAAATAAGCTACACAACCATGCCTTGCAACAAATCAATATTTCATGCCATAATTTCTACTGTGGAGAGCCAAACTAGAAAGACATTTATGTAAAACAGCATCTTTAATTTCATTATTCTTTTTTCTTCCTCTCCCACAGGAATCCAGTGATGGTTCAGAGGTGCCAACACCTATAACCACACCTGTTAGGGGCTGAGTTATACCAGGCACTGAAGAGATAGGGATGTTAACCATGGCAAATAGGAACGCCTGTTTGACCTAGAGCACTTTTGCTGTTCATCAGGTAGATATTAGAGCACAAGTATACTTAAAACAGAAAAAAGATGAAGGGATATTTTGTATTGCCATGTTAAATGCACAGATGCTCACAAAGACACAAATCACTTTAACTACTTGAAAGACAAAAGTGGCTTCAGCATTGTGCACCAGCTCCTGCATCCAAGTCTGTTCTCTGTAATGAGTGCAATTTCCCCTCTAATGGCAACATCTAATTTCTTGCTTTCATTAAAGGTTCAATATTCTTAAATAGAAGACAATTAAAATAATTTCAAAATCAAACAACAAGAAGCCAGAATTGCTTTACAAGCCAACTATTCTCCTAATTGCTCCTTAAATTCTTCTCCCACTTCTGCTCCCCTCTCATAATGTCAACTGAATTTAAGTAGAAGTTTTAAGAAGCAACGATGAATTCCTGTGGTGTAATTCCATTAACTGGGTCTTTAGGTCTTACTAAGCATTACTCCCACTGCTGCTAGAGGGAAATTTGCTTAGATAAAGACTGACAGACCTACAGGCCTCTGTGTCCTCAACAAGTTCTGCAGAAGTTCAGCAGAGAAATGCCTGGGTTAGGATTATTTGGTCAATTTTTCCACTAGTCCTGAGACATCTTAAATAAATGGACTGTTGCTAGCAGGCCACTTTGGTAGCAAACATGGCCATTCTAGATAACCACACACTTCATGTATGGAAATATTCCTCAGCTCATGGATGTCCTCCTTAGGATGACCATGAAAGGCCACGCCAGAGGTCATGAGACATGGCCAACGTCAAGCATTCTTTGTCAACGTTTGAAACACAGATACAGAGAATTAGAACATCCTGTAGCCTTTGCTACCCCCTAAAATGTTTGACTTTCATTATTATAAACAGAAAATGGTGATGACTTCACCACCAGTGCTGTAGAAGGCCTCAGTGACTTGAAAATTGCTAGTGTCAGGAGAGAAGCATCTGAAAAATGTCCAATAACAAGAATCTACCTCAGGCTCTGTCAATAACTTGTAATGCTGTATAACTATGTTTCTGCTTCTGTTTTCTACTTGTAATTTGTTTGAGTCTTGCTGTATTAAAACAATACCTAGTGAAATGATAGGAAAAACAAACAGAAAAATATTTCCACTGTTCAGCCTTCCTAAAAATCTAATTTAAAGGGCCAAATGAGCAGTGCTGGGCATTTTTTCCTGCCTGATAGATTCTTGTACATACCTATTGCTAGAAAGCTCTATCTAAAACAGTAAAAAAACTGTTAGAAAGGAGAACTTTGGAAAAAGAATTGGCCTTATGACCCAGAAATTCTTTTTCAGTCTTATATTCTTAGCTTAGGTAACTATGAATAAATTCCTGTGTAGGTGAATGAACCTCTAGGACTTGTTTAAAATTTGTGTCTTGAGCTAGAGTTCCCTGCCTTCAGTCAGAGGTCTCTGGTTCTCTGTCTCTCTTGACTGAATTGAAACTTTGCTAGATGGAAAAGTCTATGACATTTCTCCCATGCCAGTGATAGGTGGAGACTCCATATACTGGGAGAAGTCATTTCTTTCTAGTTTAGTAATAGCAAGGCTAAATTTGTTTTATGTCTAGTATTTGTACCCTCTTAGGCTCTCTCTTTCCCCAGAAGTGAACAGGCAATAAATATGTAGGCATTGATCTAGGCAAGCAAATCATCATCTGCAACTTGCCCAAGAGAGGTAAAAAAGGGGTTGGGGGGGAAGAGGTTTTCTTCTACTCATCACAGGGTTTTGATGTATAAGGCCATATTCATGTTGGACAGCAATCCAGCTTGCACCACTCAACAAGTTTCCATAGGCTCTCCCAGCCATAAATCTGTTTGCAGGTGACAGCCTGCAGCAAAACTGGCCTAAGCCTCATTTTCTTCCAGCTTCCTCCTTTTCTTTTCAGGTAACATTTTAGTGCTTACTAATCACAAAATATCACAGAGGTTTTGCAACAATTCCAGCTTGTTAGCCTCCTTCACATCCAGAAAACCAAATCCCCACAGTGATAAGCTTTTCAGCCCTTTTTTTTCCACAAATAAAGTCTTATAGCAAAAAGGTTTTAAGACCTTGCTGAGGTATATATGTCCCAATCTACCTTGCATCAGTTCCTTTGCCATGTAATTTTTGACATGGAAAATAGGCTTTAGGAAATTAGGGGCTCCAGCAGTTCTACCATATAATTTTCACATTTAATATAAACAGCTCCTAATGGCTACATTGGGTGAGCAAAGCAGGAGAACTATTTTATTAAACCTGACTTCACTTTAAATCCTTCAAACACTCCCTCCCCCAAAGCCTTGTACTTGTTGATGCATCTCAGGAGCCACACACTGAAAACAGATTCTAATACATCTTCTAAAGGTTGTCTGCAGTACCTGTACAGATAGAAGAAACCACTTTTACTGAGCATCATCTTTCCAAGTCTCTCACTGAGTGGATCTCTTGTCATTGGAAAATGTGGTTCTCAGTTGCTTTATTTTTACTTTGATATTCCAAACACTTTTGCATACTCAATTGTGGTACCAAGCTGGCCTCTTCTGCTGCCCATTTATTCACAAGCAGGAAACTTTCCTTTTGTGAAATACCTCATCAAGCAACTTTGCTAACTAACTGCTTCCAGCAGCACAGCAGCACCTGACAGATAAATGCCAGATGTATCCTGAACATCAGTTGACACCATCCCACCTTGTCCTGCCTCTGTCTCCTCTGGTCAACTTTGGCATCAACCAACTGCATATTTGGCTACTTATCAGTTTCTCCAGGCTGTTTTCTCTCCACCCTAAACTAGCCCAGTTCACACCTGCTTACCCTCTTCTAATGGCTTTGGGAAAACCACAAACAGTCTTTCAGAATCTTCTCCAGCATCACTGCAGCCCTTCCTGGGGACAAACACACCACTTCTGTACTTTCCAGACTGCCACCAACTGCTCATCTGTTTAATTCTGCATTTTTGTAAATCTCACTGGGATAGGGAGGTAGCCAGTAATCATCAAGGAATGGGTGCTGTAATCCATGGGGTCAAATCCTGCCTGCACCTACCCTCTATTTAGGTCTTGCTGGAGTTGAAAGTTTCATAAGTGTAAAACAAAAAGAAAATAAAACTTCCCTGTTGCCTGCTGCAGGTCAATTCCCCTCTCTGCAACCATGGGTTACCCTTGCTCTTTGGCAGCACTGCTCAGGTATCCTCTTCATGTCTTGGAATACCACAATGATTAGCTGTAAAGTCTTTGAAGGGGCTTTGTTTGCTCTTTCTGGAAGGTTAAGATGCTTTAATCTTCTTAGATTTTGGGGTTTTTTTATTTGGTTGGTTTTGTTGTTGTTTTCTAAAGGGGCTACAGGAGTTTCCAAGGCCAGTTTCCCAGTCACTAGCTCAGATAAGAAAGAGTATAACTTTCTACAGTTTCTTTAATCCTCTCTTCCACCACCTTCTAAGGCATTAATTAGCTTTTACTACACTGTTTTACAGAGTGCTCTTGAGGATGGTATCAACCATGAAGTTCAGGGTTGCATAGCCATGCAAAGACAATTTTCTGCCTGAAATCAGATTACTCCAATACAATCTTTTCCCTTTGTATGAGGGCTGAAAGCTATCTCTGATCATCCTCAAACACACAAGCTGTCCTCCACAGCTGAAGCAATGCAGAAAAAATGGGAGATTATCTATCAAATATTGCTATAGCTCTGCCTGGGTATGAAAATATGCACACACATACTCACCACACAAAAGGGTCTTGTTTTGAAGGAGAAGCTGCCAATTAGCTATCCCCAGAAGGTTAATTTATATCACACTCTGTGACTTCCACAGCTGTAGCCCATGGCTGCATGCAAGATTCAAAGTACCTGCTAAGGGATGAATCCTTTCAGAGACTTTTTACTTTGTTTTTCTGAATAACCTTCATCAGTTCTCTGAGCAAAAAAAGCACACTGGTGTGTGACCTTGGGAAGGGTGCCTTCTTCATGAGCAGGAATCAAAGCTGGCAGGCTTGCAATACCCTGGTGGTAGGGGGATGGTTATAATATTGGCCTCTTTGTTTTAAAGATGTACTGAAGGCAGACTCTTGCACTGAGATCCCTTCTTCTGTCCACTGATAATGGCCCTAAGTGGGATTACTGCATGTGAGCTGCTGGCCCAAAGTGCAGTTCCAGAGGAGCACATATGGGACACAGACAGATGCAGAGATGCTCAGTTGAGTTTTCAGCCAGAGAAAAAAACAACAGATATAAGAAGGAAGTCTTGCTCCCAGACATATCAAGGGGGGTGCTTGTTGTCAAATCTGAGTGTAACACTCAGTCTTTCACTGGAAATAAGGTTAAAAAATAAAAAGAAGAAGATTCTGCACTACCAAGTGCAGCTGAGAGAGTTACAAGACTCTTATTTTGAGATTCTAATTGGCATGAAATTGATAGTGAGGAGAGCACTGTTTCCCCTGATTTGACCTCTGCAGTGCAAGATAAACAAAACTTCCCTGATAAAGACTACAATCTCAACTCTTAAAATGTATCTGGCAGTCAGTCAGCCACCAGCTTCCTATAGACAACCTAATAAAAATTAAAAATCCCCAACTTTGTTTAATTGCAGATTTCACTAATAGCCACAGAATATTCATGGGAAAAGAAAATTATTTTTAACATCTGAAAATAGTGACACTAATGTGTTAGTATAAGACCATAAAACCACAAAGGTCACAGAACTAGATGAAGGAACAGGTGTTTCTACATTTAAGCTAGGAATACAGGCAAGCCTGCACTCACACACTGATTTGGGAAGTGGGGACAGAAACAACAGGACCCACAACTTATTGGCTAAGAGATGCAGACTCTGGTCAGGCTCTGAATAACACCAGTTTCCACATTGTGAGAGAACACTGTTTAAGCAACATTTTTCACAGCTTCATCCTCTCTTACTGGAGCTATCAACATGGCTTAAGCCATATCTTTCCATTTTGCTCTCTACAGCTCATCAGTAGTACAAGCATATGTCAGGCACTAACAGTCTGACAAACAACTGAAGCTGCTCATAGTTCATTCATGGGGAATAATGTTATTTTCCAGGGTCATCTTATTATTTAGCAATCTCAGATGGCTCTGTCTAATTATTCACAAATAAATGAGAATCTTCTCTCAGAACTGAAATGACCTACAGTTGAGGTAGGCTTTCAGTGGGAATTAGTCACTTCCCCACAGCATTTTTAGATCTTTATCCAGGTTACTTTCAGTTGCTTTATTTCCACATACAATAGCTGAAGTTGAAAAGTTGACTTTAATCCCTGAAGCCATCTGGATACTGGGCTATAAAAAGGATAACAAAAAGTCTACTAGAGCAGTCAAGTCAGTCTTGACACAATGCAAGGATGGAGCAAGAGTCATGGACCAGCTGCCAGAGCACCTCATCCTGCAGTGCCTGCACACTGGAAGAATGCTCTCACTGTCCTAAAAGCTGCTGTTCTTTCCTGGTTCAGATAGATCACCTGTACCTGCAGTGGGGCATATATTTCAGACAGTTTGGATGCAAGAACATTGTCTCAGACTTTTTCAGAACTAGGCTGATCATCTCAGTAGCCTATTTTAGACTGCCAGAAAACAAAGATTAAACAAAGTGACAGCTACATTCCTGTGGGCTTAAAAATTGCTATTCTTTCCTTTGCAACTGTCTGCTGCACAAAACCAGTGAGATTTGAATGTCAATCTGTATCCTTTCTGCCTCACACATCACCACCAGTAACCCTGAAGGAGCATTTTGCAAAGGTCGCCCTTGCAGCCTTTTCAGATGTCTCTGCTGCCACTTACGTTAGTCCCTAGATATCCCCAGTAGAAAAGGGAATTATATAGTGGTAGAAATTTTATGCACAGGTAAAGCTGCAAAGAGAAAAAATAGGGCTGGTAAAGATGACAATTGTCAGTATAGTTTATGGAAAAACATGGAGTCTTACTTTGTTTTGCCTCTAGGTAAAAATTGTGCAGTTGACAATTTAGCACTTAAGATACAGGCAGAAAACTAATTACACTGATTCTCTCTTAGTGTTTTCATGAGCCCTGACCTCTGCAAGACTTGGCAGAAACATCTTACTCTCTGTTAAGTTAGCTAGAATAACTGCACTAAATAGAAAGAAGAGTAACAAAAGGGCTGTCCTGTAAAGACTCTTCCTAACCAAGACTGTGCAAGGTGACCACAATCCAATGCTCACTGAATATGCCAGAGGACTCCTGCAGAGATCTTCCACTGGTCCAGACCAAGCTTTAAGTCATTTAAAGGATTCAACCTGCATTTCTCAGGGCTAAGCCTAAAGATGAATAAGGGTACAGTGCCCTAGTGTTGTGACCTTTATGCCTAGGACAAGAGGAGAGTTATTTCTGGCACTGAGGCAAGGCGTGCTGAAATCAGTCAGCGATGCTCACGTGGGATGTGGCAGTTCCACAGACGCAGTTGTGGGCGAGGGCCCGGGGCTGCTCAGCCTGTTCAGGGCAGATGGACATCCTCTATGAAATCACATGCTACATTTTTAGCTTGGCTTTACAAACCACTGTGAAGCTGGCATGGGCCAGAGGAAGTGAGCTTGCCCAGGATGTGGCGGTTGACGTGGATGTCAACCTCGCAGAACATATTTGCGTTAGGGAACAGAGCTTACCAGAGGGGATTTTTTAACTGGCCCTGCTGTGATTTTGGCTGAGCAGTCTCCCACCCTCTCCTCACTGCCACCTCACTGCTTGGAAATGTGATGGTTATTTGTCAAACTCCATGGCACTCATTTCTCAGCTTCCCCATCTTTGGTGCATTACTGACATTTTAATATCAGTATTTAATACATCTGTTTTATATGTAAACTAAAAACACAGAATCATTAAGGTTGGAAGAGACTTTTAAGATCAAGTCCAACTGTCAGCATATGAACACCATGCCACTTAACCATATCCCTTGTTACTAAGGAACTCTAACCTGAAAGAGGAGCTCTGAAACCTGCTTTCCTCCTAAGGGCCATAGGAACTTCATTTTTGCTTCTGCTGTACAATATACTCTGCACAAATGATGCATATTTGCTCATTTTGTATGTGCACTCTGGGCAACACATCTCTTAAAGACAATCAAGATAAACCAGGTGACAACTAAAAGCCATTTTCCACTTGCATGACACAGGTGTGCCCCAGGTGTACCTTCTGCTTTGAGGGAGCTGTAAAAATTGGTAGCAGTCATTGTACTGCAGACACACAGCCCTGGACTGTAACCAGCCTTTTCCTGACACTGAACTTGCTCACCAATATTGTTAACTTGCTGGTTTTGGTTAACAGTTCAAATAACTTCTTAGACCTGTTTTGAAAATCCAATGACTATGGTGAAGCAGCATTAAACAATAACACAGAAAAGAAAACCTCCTTCCCTAGCCTCCAGTAAGGAACGATATAACAGCAGCATACCTGATGGTGTTGCCTTCACAATGAGGGTGATCTAGCAAGGGAGTTTTGGAAATATATAGGAAAGGGAGTAAAAGAAATCAGAAAAGCTACCAAAAAAAAAAAAAAAAAAAAAAGAAAAGAAAAAGAAGGACAAAACTTGTGGAAACTTAAAGAGAATACTTTGTCTTTACTTCATGTAGTTTTATTTCTCTTGGTTTGTAGCTATACCACAGCCAATTTAGAGAAACCAGTGAACAAGGCACTAACATTATTGTGACCAAAAAATGCAATTTACTCTCTGCTAAAGCCCATAACTTGTTATATTCATTTCTGGATTTGTGCACAAAACATAGGGCCAGACTCAAACCAGAAGGTGATCCAAAGTCCTGGATGTTACAGACTATCAGTGTGAGAAATGCTTCACTACCTGAAAGCTGCCTAGCTCCTCTCTGGTAAGTAATCATTCAGGTCATGAGATGGAATTGGAAATTAATAGTTTTGGTGAAAATACCACCTTGCTTCTGATGTACTTCTAGCACCTTCAACAGATACACAGCTAGGTTTGGACACCAGTTCCCATGTCCTTATTTACTTGGGCTTTATTCTCTGTGGTATTCAAACTTCTGTCAGGGATAACATATCAATCACATGAATATCAACAACAAAACTTCTATTGACCTTAAGGATGGTAGAATTTCACCTGAAATCTACCTTCTTTGGAAGCCCACCCACATTCCTGCAGAGGACTAACCTGTGTGTCCATAGCTCAGATTTCCTGGGCAAACAAAACACACTTTCAAACCTCTGGTTGCAGACATTTTTATCCTTATACAGTCTAATCCATTAGTAGGGAAAAAAACCCAACACCAAAAACCAGCCAACCAAACAAACAAAAAACCCCCACCAAAACCAAAACCAAATAACTCAAATCCACACTATTTCTTGCTAGTAGCAATCTGGGTGTATGGGCACACAACAATTTGACCTCCTTTGCAGCATCCCATCAAAAACTAACCAACCATAGCACATGGGCTGCACAGCAACAGTTCCAAGAGATAATTCTTTGGAGGAACTATGGGTGAGAGTGACTGCAAGAGTTTCTTTGGCTGGTTGTTGCCATACAGTCATCCCATACACTTTCTAAAAGCTGTTGACTGTAAGTTTTGCCCTTAGCCCCCTACTCTGGCTCATGATATGGTACTTAGATAGGAGGCATTACCTGAAGTTTCACCCAAAAGGGATTGCAAGATATGATCAGAAAAAAAGGATTACTTGTTTTGTGTCACTATTTAGCTGTGTGCCACTGTATGGCTAAAATTAATTATGCATCCCACAGGGAAAAATAAAGACAATTCAGATGTAGACAAAGGTGAAAAGAAAGAGACAATGCAGAAGAGCATAGCAAAATACTGCAACCATTCCAAGCTACCCCACAACAGCAACCTCTCATGCTTTTGTCAGACTCTTCCTGGACCTGCTGCTTACAGTGGCTTGCAAGAGCAGGACAAAACACTGTATGGATTGAAAAAAAATGTCAGAAATGTGAAAACAAAGAGAGAACAACAGAGCCAGAAATCCAAAGTTACTATTGGTAAAATTTTTTGTGTCAGAAAAGCTGATCAGTTAGGTGCTGAACAAAACTTAGCTAATTCTTAAGATTTACTAGCATGAAACACACAGGATGACTAAACTTTATATTAATATACACAACTAAAAATATTTCAAGCTATTGAAAATGTCAACCAAAAAGTTATGAAAACCATTTGCTGTTCATCAGCCTGTCAAGCTTCTCCTTAGTGAAGACTGAATTTGATGTTGTCTTCAGCTATTTGTCTTGATGATTTATTTATACACACAAAACCCAAGCAAGCTGTGACATCATCTCTAAGAATGTGAAGACATAAAGAGCTCTGAAGAGAGGAAACAACTGCTTCAAGCAGGGGCAGTGGGTGACCCTAGAAGGGTGTCAGCAGAGTGAGAAATCCTTTGATGATATGGGGCTGCTATAGTTAAGTGACTGTTGAAAAAAACACATAATTTTCAGTAACTGTGAAGAGAGAGAGAGAGAGGATAGATGAACAGGTAGGGGTTGAAGATCTCCTAAAGGATATTTCCCATTTGGATTACAGCAGGTTAGATCATTCCCTCATCTCATCTGTGTCACCAAAGTACCCTCATGATGGTATTTTTGTTAAACCATCTACCTGGCCCAGAAGCAATTTCAGGAGAATGTGTTTTTCATTTTGAAGCCTCAGTATTTTAGTCTTGTCTGTGCATGTCTGTTCTTTGGTACTCCACATGGGTACCTTTCATAATGGCTGAACCTTCTCTGCACTTCCTCCTTATAGTAAAGCCATGCTGACAACTCCTAACTTATTCTGTCATCTCAAATGCACAAGGTCAAAAAGTAAATCCCCTTGCACTGCGACTGGGATTTCTTGCTAAATCAGCATTACTCCAAGACATAAAGTGCAGTTGAGTTTTTAAACATTGTCCTTAGGCTGTTTGTCTCTTCTGAACTCCTGTGGAATATTGATTTTGGATTTAAAGGTCCAGTTGCCTACCTCATCAGGTTGCCCTGCTGTATACAAACTTTGAGTAATTTAAAATGCACAGACACCTTGTGGACTAAAGAAGATGAACAACATGACCTTTCCTTCTCCAGCTTTGTGCCATATGGTTTTAGATCAAACTAGCCCTTTACAGAACTACAGGTTTGCTATTCAAGATACAATCACCAACCAGATTTTTGTGTGGATTTTTTTTTTTCAGGTACATCTAAGGAAAATATTCCTAGCCTTAGTTATAACCAATCTTAAAATACCAGAAAAATCAGTTGATACTAAACTTGAGACCACATGTTGCCTCTTGACATATCCATAACTCTAGCAGATCTAATGTTAAGCAAATGGAATTCATTTTGTAGATGCTAACAGGATGCATCTCTCCATAGGTGAGTTACCATCTAGGGAGGTTTAATGGACAGTCCTCAGGCCACCCTGGCAATTACTCCTGTGCTGACCTGGAATGATCATTAATATTAGGGAGTTGAGAGGCAATTCAATTTCCTCTCTGGCTCAGCCCTAAGCTGCTTGTAAGTAGATGCTGTCAGCTATGTCAAATTATATATAACACCTTGGTGATGGGGAGGACTGTTAGGACCTCAAACTCAATTCATAAAGTTTCCAGCCTGAACTTGAAATGCAGCCTAAGATGCCAACAAGCCAGCCATTTGACATGGGAAAGCTCCTAACAAACACTTAAAGTATTTCTTTTGGAACTCTATGGAAAGAGCAAAAACCAGACATGGATTAGCCCAGAGCAATAAGAGAAGAGCTGCTTTATAGAATTGCATAATAAGAAATTAAAATGCATACAGGAAAAAAAAAAAAAAAAAGGTTTAGTAGCAGAGCTCTGAGGTGAACAAATGCAAACAGGATTACACAACATAGCTGGTACACCAAAAATACAAAGGTTTGATCCTCAGCCCCACAACTGCAGCTAAAAATCAGTCAGTCAATCAATCTTGTACCCAATTCAGCAGGCAACCTTCTCATGGTCATGGAAAAAAGGCCCCCAAAACCCTAATACCTCTCAACACAGTGGTTACAACCTGAAAACCAAGATAAAACTGAACAACCATCACCTCCATGATTCAGCCTCGGATTCATTTGAAAGAAAACAATGCATCAGAAAAGCTTTTCCCCTTTCCTTTCTATCTAATAAAGGGGAAAATCTGAAAATCAGACACATGCACAGATAAAATTTGCTGCTTCCTTGCTTTTAAAAGCCCCTTCAGCTCTTTTGGCAACCCTCGTGCTCACTATCACAGTACACTCACTCATCCATCCCACCTGGGGCCAACAGAATTCCCATGGTGCATGCAGGCCAAGGCATTTTAACTCCTTCTGGGGAGATCACACACCTCCCCAAAGATGCTGAGACCTCATCACACAAACACATACCTTTCTGCTTGTTTTCAGGTAATATGGAAAGCTCTGTAAGTGATGCTCTTTTAAATTAGATGCCTTGGAGGTTTGTTATTTAACAATAGGTATATAAATAAATAAATGCATGAAATCCCTCCCCCCCCATTGCTCTTCAGTGTTAGAAACAAGCAAATAAACTAATAATCTTTTAAGAAATACACAAATATTTTGTCATAAACATGCAGCAATTTACCCTCCCCCCAAAAGATTAGAATGAACTCATTTGATAAAAATGAAGTTACTTCTCATTAGACATATATATAGCAAAATATATCATGAAATATTAGTCAGTCAAATACAGTCATTCATTTGTAGGCAATTTTTTTCTCATCAAAACATGCATATAACTCACAGGAATTCCAGTTGTGCAAATGCTCACTGAGAAAAAAAATCCAATCAAAACAAATACACACATACTACACACACACATACACGCCAACATGAAAAGCATGCATGCTCAGGGTTTAAGCATCATTTTAAGCCAAAATAATTACTAGATTATTTAAAAGAAAGCAGCCTGGCAACTACTTGAAGCAGTTTTTATTCATGCTTTTATTTGATTCTTCCCAATTTCCCTGCCTTTATACTCGTTTGTAGCAAACATGCTAAAAAAGCATCTCTATTGTTTAAAAACAAAGCAGAAGAGAAAAAGGCAGAAGCCTCCATGCTCTGGATAACGAAAAAGATTAAAAAAAAAAGAAAAAGGTAAAAAAACCCACAAGACCAAAACAATTTAAAGCTTTTCTCTATTTAAAACAGATCTCATGCAGAAATTCGATCTCAATATTAATGACATGCAATCTCCAAGGAGNCCCTCCCTCCCTCCCCCCTTTCTCTTAATTCTTAATGGAAATTCCTAGGAAAATTGAGTCCATCCTCTGAAATCAATACTGGTGACAGCCGCGCTTCCCTGCCTCCGCGGGAGAGCGGGATGATGGATTGCCTGCGCATCAGCCTGGCCTATCAGTGCCCGGCACACGGGCGGTGGCGGCGGCGGCGAGCCAATGGCCGCGCCC